>JASAOG010000405.1:0-82866 GCA_030265305.1 Biomphalaria pfeifferi
ACCAGACATGTTGCGTTTTGATGCCCTGTGCAGAAGCCTCCATTCGCATCGAATCGTTGGCGATATCAAGGAACCGATTTGTAACGAGTGCCCCGCCAGAAACTCAGCAGGCGGTAGCAGGGTAGAAAATATTTATGGCTCCCCCTCCTCTCCCTGCGCTGGCTGCTCCTCGTACAATAATGGATGTTGTAATTCGGCTGGTTGTCTGGATGTTGTCAGATTGAACATGTTCTGAGCGTTTTTAAGACTACGAGGAAACATTTCTACAAAGACTTACATAAAAATTTTTTAAATCCACTTTAGCGTTGAAATGGAGTCATTTGGATTTTTTTACAATACTCTTTTAAAAAATTGGGGGGAGGGATCTTTAAAATAAAACAAAACACACGAACACAATACATACATTCATACATACATACACACATACATACATATATTTATATAGGGGAGGGAGACATGTTTTCTAATGTTCACTAGTTGATGGTAAATTGTCAATGTGGGAGAGAGACAATGTGAGTACATTGTATTTAAATGGCTACCATTGTCCTGGAGAAAGACGGACAGTGAACCTAACAAAAGACGTAAATGATAGCCAGAACACAAGCTAGAAACCTGACATTTACACAATCCCAATTGTCTGTGGGCTGTGCCCGTCTGGCCTCTCTCTAGAAATCATTCAGTTCATTCTAAACATCTCCGCCAGACTTTCACCTGTACACTGGCTCACACTCCACACCTGGAAACTGTTAGTCAGAGAGAGAGAGAGAGAGAGAGAGAGTTGGGGGGGGGGGGAGGGAAACAGCTAAAAAGAATATATCAGTGGATCTGAAGGCGCCCTTCTGGAAGTAACATTATCTGAAACCTGGCCCAACTTCACGAGTCTGTTGCCCTACATTACCATGGTCATCCCCCCCCCCCCCCCTCCGTCAGTCACATAGGTCCTTCCGAGACCTCACGAAGGCCGCTCCGTAAAGAAAAGCCTTCACGATGGTCGTTTTAGAACAGGCCTCGGCCAGATAATACGAGGCATCAATAAGTCTGTTCTAGAGTGGCAGCCTTAAAAATCAAAAGGATTTCGCCCAAGAACACGTGGGGCGCTAAACGAGTTTTTTGTTGTTGTTCCCTGAGACTTTTGACGAGCACTTCCGGAACATGCTCTGTTTTATATTTTTTTTCTCCCCAACAACACCCACGCCTAACCAAACAACACTCACACACCACACACGCGCACGTGCCCAGGCTGAGTGAAAGCAGAAAAACATCAATACAAATTTAATAAGTCCGAAAAAGAGAGAGAGAGAGAGAGAGAAAGAAAGAGGAGGTCGTTCAAATCTGGCCTCATTAATCTCACACAAAACTTTTTTTTAAAAAAGAACAACTTTGATCATCCTCTCTCACGGACATTTCTTTGTTGTGCTTTCAATGGAATCAAGCAGATCATTCGGTCCCATTAGCCTGGCCAGGAGAAACTGGTGCACGCTGACACACGACCAACAAACGAGTTACATCTTCATGACAGTTGCAGAGCATAATTTACGGCCCGTTACTTTCTAGTGTACACGTTTTATCACAGTAACTATTTGAACCTTTCACTAGCTGGAGCTCAGAAGACCGTGTTGCATCTTTATCTTTAAAGCATCAATTGACTACTTAAACAACCGTTGAGTTGTTCCAAGGAAGACATTTCATCCCATTTAGAAGACAACGTAAAATTTACAAAGCGTCCGCGAGGTTACTCTCTAGACCAGAGATTTTCCACTTGACGTCTGCTGACTTTTCCAAACACATTAAAAATGTATATCACAATATGAAGGCACTAAAATCAAGTTGAAACAAAACAAACAACTGTGTTCCACCAATGTAACAGATAAGTGCAGGAATCGGTTTAATGGCTGAGAACAACGGCGATATTGATTGCTTCAAAAAATACTTTCAAGATTTACGATGTCGGTAATTATAAAGCTAATGAACAAAAAGAAAATTAGTTTTTTTTTTCTTGTTTTTTTTTTGCACCCACGATATTTCCATGCGACCCGCCGATCGGAGTACGTGCGGGGAAAAATAAAATCGTTAAAGCATTTTAATACTAGCAAAAGCCTAGTGGTAATCGACTACTCAGTTCTGATTGAGTTGCCCACTCCTCTCACGTCAAGTACCAAACTCAAAGACCTGGAAAATATGTATCTAAATACTGACGGTGGGTCAATGTTAGTATTCATTTTTAGATATTCGCTTTTCTTTCAGTGATACCCATTTAGAAATGTAAGATTTATTTATTTTCCACCCACAAGCTATTTAGATTATCTGACCAAAGAGATTCCTCTCAAGAAGATTGAAATAGTTACGTCTACCTTTCACTGGACCGCTATTTACCTTACAATAAACCTGTGCCTTGAAAAATATATAATTTTTTTTTTTACAGATCTTGTGAATGTGTGTTATTTCCCCTTTGCGCCCCATATATTTTCGTGTCTTTACCTAAGCTAATATGCCCCCCTCACGAAGTAATCGCTGGTGCATTCTACACCTGGGTTTTACCTGAGTGGCAGTAAATCATCTCTGCAGACTCCACTTCACAGACTTCACTGAATCCCCCCCACCCCACCCGGACATACTTTTTTTGTTTGTTTGTTTGTGTGTGTTTGTTCTTTAGCGAGTTATCTTCCTTATAATGTTTTGACGAGTAATCCCCTTTGATGATTAAAACGTTTGATTTTGTTGAGAGAGAAAGAGGGGGGGGGGGGGGGGGAGAAGTGGGGAGGGAGGAGCAGAGAGAAGGAGGGAGAGGGTAAGAAGAGGGAGATATATAAAGAAAAGAGGGAGATGAGAGGGGGGGGGGGGTAAAAGTATCAAGAGTGTAATGATAATTGATACAACTTAATTAGATGACGTGAGTTTATGTGGTCCTGAATGTTTAGGTGTGTACGTGTTTGGCCCAGAGAATATCTAGTGTAGCACCTACTACAAGTGGGCCAAGAGTTACCCAGATTTAAAAACGTTCATTTACAAAACTAGTCAAATATAAATGAACTTTTTTAAAAGCAAGCTTATATTGAGTGGCATTGCATCAACTCTTTTGAATTAACCATGTAATTAATTTTAAGACCTTAAGATTGACAATAATAAATGAGTTCGATTGGAAATATTTTTTTTATGCATGGTGTTTGTCTAGCGCACCTTACGTGCGTATTGCATTGCTCAGTGTGACTTGTTCCGATCACATTTCTGGACCAGTTGAGGGGATGGAGCGAGGGCCATTCGTCATAGAAGACCTGAACACTGACCTGCAACGTCACAGCCTGTCGGCAGTTTAGACCAACAGCTCGTTGCCACGCAATACAGGACATGTGACATGGCAACGGAGCTACGGAGTTGTGAGTTTGCAGGTCAGTGTTCAGGCCTTCTACAACGATTGGTCTTGGATGGAGGGTCTAGGAGAAGGTTTCCGTGCTGCCTTTTCAAAAGAGATAAAAAAAAAAAAAAGTTCCTCGAATCTGAATTCGAGCTCGATGGTCTCGAGTATCCATGATGGAAGGCCAACGTGATAGCCACTGAGCTATCAAGTACTTATAAAAGGTAGATTTTTATAGACTATTGTTCGTTTAAAATTTAAAGCGAAAGACCTAATTCTCTACACAAGGCTTATCTCCCATTAGCTTAAATGCATGTTCTATATAAAACAGAATTAATTAATTATCACTAATTAATTGGCTAATTTTTGTTTATTGATTCATGTATTGCCATCCACAATGAATTATTTGTGCAAAGTTTCAACTTGATACGAGAATGGGGAAGTGGGAGAATACATTACGCGTTAAAGATTCGACCCAGACCCACAGAGTGAGTTAATGTCAGCTTTGTAAAATGTGAAATGGGGGACTCGCTGGGTATTTTTAAGGTTTTTTTTTTAAAATACTGGGTTTCATTACAAGACTTTGAAACACAATATTAGTGAATGTAATGAGATGTGCGGGGTGGGGGGGACGCAGGGGGGGGGGTAATTAAAATTAATGACTTTGGACTGGCATTAACATAAAGCATGGAACAGATTCACCGGAAGGCGGTTTCATGTGTGCGCACAGGGGCGTGAGTGTTTATGTGCAAGCCTGTGGGTGTTTGATGAAGGGGGAGTTAAAAGGAGATCACTCCAGATTCAGCGAGTTACCTCCCCACGGTTGTTTTTTTTACACCCAACGGGTCCATCAACACGTTTCCATGGAGACGGCATCCTCGTTAGTAACAACCATGTTTGTAGTCGAATCCCTTTGTTATCGCGTTCTGGCTCTGCGGCCACTGTACTAAAAGGGAGGGGGGGTGGGGGGGGGGGTGAAGAGAGTTATAGGATTTGATCTGCACAGTCACAGACACTCGCGGCACGAGCCAGCGCGCACACAGAGGCCAATCTGTGATCACACAAAACAATCATTTGTATCAATGTCCGGTGGCCACACATCACTGACCATGATACTATCTAATCATTAGCTAAACCAGAGATGAGCCTGTTGCCTGGTAATTTTAAAAGAGAGTATGGTTAGGGTAGGAGGTAATACCTCAATTGAGCTGCTAAGTGAAACCTCAACAGAACCATAACACAGTTTTAAAGGCATGAAGTGGCGGGGTATGAGAAGGAAGGCAGCAAAAGAGGTAAGGGCGGGAAGGGGGGGTGGAGGACTACAAAGAGATGCGTTCCATTCCATGAAATAAATAAAATATACAAAAGTGGAAACCATAATCTAGCACTAGAGGCTGTATATATATCATAGACATTCATTCTTATCACTGTGGGGACTGTCTTTGGTGTTTATTATATTTTGGTTTCCTTGGTGCTTTTAGTGCTCTAGCCTTATCTCAAACATTGAATCAATCTATTCGTCATTTGATCAATATCAACCCAAAATAAACTCGATGCAAACTACTGACTTGTTTCAAACGCGAAACAAATCAAATCAAAGTTAACATCTTGTTCTAGACTGACAAAATGATGACAGGAACTACGATGTAACTGAACGTGTCATGTCATGTCATGGGATATAATTAGCCACATTATCATGGAAACATAATTAAATCCCTTAAATTCCCTTCCTTCCATTTTTTTAAAAACCTGTGATAAGGGAGGATGGGGGGATGAATCTCTCCGTTATTTAAAAGTTCAGTGTAAATTTAGACTGTTTCATAGGGTTATTCACTTACCGTGTCCAGTGCGTTGGCGGTTGTCTCATCCATGGCTTCCGCTTCGCACCTATCCTCAGCGGCTGCCCCCACACATGCCTGCGAAGGCCGCTATACTCCTGCGGAAACAAATAATACATTTGAAACGCTGACAGTCTCAACACAAGCCTTGGCTCGGGCTCAGGCTGACACATTGGCGGCACACTTCATTCGTAACTGGACTAAATAAAACAGATGGTGGACAACACACTCGTGGACAAGTATTACTGTGGCATCTTAGACCGAACTGTCTTGATTAGACCTCACGACGGTGTGACTTATTTATAAAACAAGTTGACCTATGAAACGTTTTTTGCTTTTTCAACTCAGCAGCAAGTCTTTGGGCAATGGACCCAAGCGGAAAGATGTTTCTGCGACATACAGTTAACAAGTGAACTGTGTGTCGACCGCCTTGGACAAACCCTTAATAATGTTGGGTCAACTGCAGTGGGTTTCCTACGAGAACCACAGAAAAGGGGGTGGGGGGGGGGCGTGACACTGCCCCATGTGTAACGAGCAGGATCTGTGACAAGGCCACCTGACTAAAAGATGAAGGTGTTAGGACTGGAGCGTCAAGATGGCCAACAGTCAACATAGGGATGTGGGGGCAGGTACAAATAACAAAAGGAAACAATGACCAGGTCTTACCTCGCAGCCCCCAAATACATCAGGAGGTCTCCGTCCACCACCCTGTTGGGGCGCCACCGTATCTCCTCGCGATGCTCACACTTCTCAGGCATGTCCGCTGGGTTGGTGTCTGTTTGCATTCTGGTAGCCGAGCCTGAAATCATGGTCAATGATTGTCAACATGGTCAATGATTGTCAACATGGTCAATGATTGTCAACATGGTCAATGATGGCCGACATGGTCAATTTGAAAGTATGAAAACATTTTTAAAAAATAACACTACGAGTGTGTGAGGATGAAAGGGATGGGGGGGGGGGGGGAGGCCAAAACATATTTGTCAATTTCCCTCCCCACACCAAAACAAAAAAAAAAAATCTTCGTTTTATCTTTACGCTATTCCAATGTTACCAAAAGGTTGTTTAGAAGTGCATACAAAGCTGAAATCTTCTAATTCTAAACCGGGTGCAATACTCTTATTACGCTTGCTATAAGAAGTCTGGAGTTGAAGAGTTGTCCAACTTGACTATGTCTACCCTCCTAGAGATACATTGTAATCCTTGTGTCCAACCCCCCCTTCCCCCCCCCCCCCCCCCCCAGATATTTAAAGTTGTTAGAAAAATACTTAACGACATAACATAGTACACGATTACTTTGATGTACATCTAGCCTAGTATGCTAAAAAGTATACTAAACCTATACGAGAACTGAGTGATTTCAAAGTGCTCTAGAGAGAGGCAGTTGAAGTGTACTTCACGTCTGCTCCGTACGGTGTATGATGTCATAAACCTGATATCTACCTCCATGTTCATGGGCTGTTTACCATTTCTACTCCTGGTCCCCCCCCCCCCCCCCCCCACCCCCCCCCCCCGTGGTTCCCCCAGGACACTCCACGAAAAAAGGTTCCTCTGCAGTTACCCGACGCTGTAAGATCACTGAGAAAGGAAGTTGTCAAACGCGCCCTATGTAAACATCAAGGTAGATTTGACTTGCAGGTAATCTGTAGGGCCACCAGCTGTCAGTCGCACAAGGGGGTGCGCCCCTTTCCCCTGAGCCACGTTCCCCCTTCTCCCATCGGCTCCTATCTGGTTTAAAACCATTGTGTGGTAAGCTACACGAGAGAGAGACTACTACCCCCAGTGGGTGTTGAACAGTACAGCTCATGTTTCATGAATGTGGAGGCAAGGATTAGTATAATCCACAACGAGGGAGAGTTCCAATACACCAATAAGATCTGAATCCACAACGAGGGAGAGTTCCAATACACCAATAAGATCTGAATCCACAACGAGAGAGATTTCCAATACACCAATAAGATCTGAATCCACAACGAGGGAGAGTTCCAATACACTAATAAGATCTGAATTCAACGAGCCTAGAGGAGAAACATGGAGCAAACAATTCAAAGCCAAGTAAATACGGCCGAAACTGGTCAATCTGACTAGCCGCTTACTCGGACCAAATCCCAAAGTAGCGAAACAAATCTTGGAGTATCCAATTGAATTCGGTTAATCGGACAGCCGTTTATTAGGAACAACATCATCGCGTCCCGATGAGGTATAATTATCCGGATTCGACTGTATCTGACAAGATCCACAACAGGAATAGTTGCAGAAAATCAACTTTTTGAGCTAACAAGGATATTGTATTGAATTGAGATGAAATATTTGGGAGTATACTAACAGGACACATAAATCAGCTGATGTTTAAATATGCGGACACACCACGACTCTAGATGGCTATAGCATTCTATAAAGCTACGGTACATACGGTGCAATGGGGGGGTGGGGGGGAGGGGGGGAAATGAGACACAAACAATTTCCTTGTTAAATCCTAGACTTTCTAGAATGGATACGTTTATTATTTTATAGGAAAAATACAACTCTTTGCATTTGAAGTCTTAGGGAAACAAACAGGAACCGAAAATTGAATGAGCAGCCTCTACCGATAGCAAAATTGTAATCCAAAATATGAAAGCGTTGGGGAATAGAATAAAAACGAATGACCAGCTGACCTGCCGGATGCAGATGTCCACACATGAAATAGAGAATGTTGTTCAAAGCTTACATTTTTGTTTTTATTTACAAAATATTTAAATTAACATTGTCATGTACTGAAAGTTCCCTTGTATTATTTTGAAAGTTATTTCCCTTGTATTATTTGATTGTTTGCTTGTATCAATAGAAAGTTTTCTCCGCTACATAATTTGAATGTGCGCATAGCTAAATCATTGTATAACAAGAGTGGCCTTTCCTTACCTGATGGCTCGGCCCCACCCTGATCTCGCCCTGCGTAGTAGCCAGCCTACGATTGTCCGGTCTGTAAGCAAGAATGTAGAAAAAATGGTCGGGGACTGGGGACGAAGCTGCAGGCTGACCTGAGATCAGTATACTGGACCACGTGACACTTGCCCCTGGGAAAAAAAAAACACATTTAAAAATTTATCTTCGATGAAATAACAACTCAAAACCGTTTACAGTTTTTAAAACAAGAAAAACATAAAAAATAAAAAAAAGCTTATTTACGCGTACTCGTATCAATTAGTTTGGATCAGTCATGTGTAATACATTTGTAATAGATTAAAAAAAAAAACAAAAAAAAACCTCATGGCTGAAGCCTTCTCAGGCCAACACGGTAACCACTCTGCTAGCGAGAGCTTATGAACATGGACGATTGTATAGTTATCTATTGTTTCTATATTCTCGTCCTATATTTCATGTTGTGTTCACTAAGACTCAAGTCGATGTATGAAGGGAACTAATTCAGCTTATACCACCACTTCAGTCAAGTACAGATTCTTTCCTTTGTTTGAGATACCAAAACAAAATAATTTAATTACCAATAATTAATTCACTAATTGGTTAAATTTTTAAAATTGATTCTTGTGTTGTCAGGTAAAAGAAATAATTGTGCAAAATTTCAGCTTGATGTGGGAGAATTAACGTGTACAAACTTTTTACCACACAGACAGACAGACAGTGCAGGAGGACAAAAAAAGATTGAGGTAAATGAGAGAAGAATAGTATTTAAGTATATAAAAGAGATAGGAGAGAGAGGAGAGAAAGACGAAGTGAAAGAGAAAGAGAGAGAGAGAAGAGAAAGTTGGAGGGGTCGATGGTTTTAATAAAACCTTCAACCATTTAGTTATCACTTAGCATTCCCCGTTACATTCTGGTTTGACTAATTGAGCGCCGTTTAGCTAACCGGCTTATATATTACATCAGCGAGCAAGCTCCCTTATCGCATGGGCGCAGCAGTTCGGCTAGCTAACTATAGCTAACATTGTGTACGTGTGTAATTATTTATTGGTACTTTCATTATGTAGACATCTAGAACTAGTTTTAAATCTACCTAAACTTCTGACTTAAAACATTATATGATCTAATCTAGATCTAAATGTAATCTAGACAAGATTTACGTAAAATATAAGCAAAGATTTGATGAGCAATCAATAAATTGAAAGAAATATTCATAAACAACTCAGTTGTCGGTACTTATGGCTGACTACGCCATATTTTGTATAGTCAAATTTAAATCTATTTTTGTACTTTAAACATTTTAATGTCAAACCAAAGTTTTCCCACTGTGTCGACAACGGGTTAGTATTTCTTTTCTCAGCGATAAACATATATGTTAAATTTCTTGGAAAATCGTTAGAGTTGTGACTCGAATAGAGGTATTGTAAAAAGAGACAAGCAAAAAATGTAAAAAAAAAATATAAAAAAAAATCAAAGGAAGATCTCCACATTTACATACATAATATCTAAGTAATGAAAGCATTATATCCCTTTTCGATATCAAACGAAATTAATAGCCATTATTTAATTAGCTAATTGGTTAATTTTTTAATTGATAGGTGTTTTGAGAATGGGAAGTGGGAGAAATTCACACCAGACAGACAAGAGTTGATATAAGCTGTGTACAAAACGCTTTTTTTTTTTTTTTTGTTCTTTCTGTTTTAAATAAACATTTCTATTTTTCTTTAGTAACATATGTTCATTATTTTGTGTCTAAAGTCAATACATTATTCATGCAAATGAGTTCAAAATCGCGAAGAGAAAAAACGAACACATGTGGAACCAAACTAGAATGTTCGTTGAAAGACCGGAAGTTAAAATGTGGTTCTCATTTGCCTTCTTGCTAGGATACAGAGATAACACACGAGCCATTTGGAGGGTGTCTCGCTGTGTGCGCACGCATGTGCGGGAGTAGGGATACAGCTATCGAAGTACTCCCGCTAGATTGGGGGGGGGGGGGGCGGGGTTTGTTATATTTGGACAGAGTGTGAGGCATACATGATGATGTTAAACAGGGGGGGGGGGGGGCGGGAGAAAAGGAGAGTGACCTACAAAAAAAAATACAGGTAAGAAAATCTTAGAAAGTGATATACAGGTGAACTTATTTATCCTCACACACTCCACACACATTTCACACACCTCTATCTCTCTTGTATTTATGGACATGTCTTAAAGCCAAACAACTTGAACAAACATCCTATGTGTTTGTTTTTGTATGCTGGGGAAAGAATGCCAGAAGAATGGCAATAAGAGGACTCGCAGCGCCATCTAAAGAGTTCCCTCTAGTGTCACTTCAAGACCAGTGTACGCGACTGATCAATCAAAGCCCACAAACGTAGAGGCGACATTCTAAAGCCCAGGTAACTCCAATTGGTTTGACACACAATTTAACAGCGTAAGGGTTTCAACACGCGGTGTCTCTCTGATCAAAATGCATTGTTGGACAATTTGCACACGGACTGCTTTGTTTATATTATAGGGTTCTCCTTTTATAACCCAAATTGGTATATTCATATATCCGGTGGAATTATTTATAAAATATAAAGAGAGATGCAATAATACACAGTCATCGGTCGACTTTCTAAAGTAGTCATCGTAATAGCCAATAGAGGCGTATAATAATGTACGAGCCACCCCGAGGTTATTACACCGCCATCTTTTATTTCTGAACCACAAACAAAATGCATGACTTAAAATTTCCCATCGCCAGCCAAACTAAACGTCCACAGGCCATTAAGGAAAAGTTAAAGGTCCATAGGCCCTAGAGCTAAAGTTAAACATCTCCATGTTTTTACAAAGCATATATCAACATATTTTATCTGGTAAAAAGTTTACACACGTTAATTCTCCCACACCCAAATCTCGGGGTGAAGCTAAAGTATTGTACACTTATTTCTTTTACCTGACAAAACAAGAATCAATAATAAAAAAACAAACAAACAAAATAATAATTCAATTAACTATTGGTAATTAATTATTTTGTTTGGTATCGAACAAGGAAAATAAATTGTATTTGACTAATGTGGTGGTATAAGTTGAATTAATTCCCTTTAAGACCTATTTTCGTAAGCACTTTTCTGGTGGTTCCGTTAGTGTGTAGGCTTGCGGGAGACTAGAGCCCTGAGTTCGAATCCAGGTCGTTCAACCTTTTTTTAAAATTTATAAATGTATTTAAAAAGCGATCAGGGTAATATTCACAAATACCCCCTCCCCCACTCCTTTCTCAACTGGTCCAGACAAGTGATAGGATCATAGCATATTGAAAAAAAAAAAGCTCAGCCTAAAAGCATGAAATTGCGCTAGACAAACACAAAAGGTAAAAAGAAATCGCACAGATTGTTGGTCTAGATATATTACACATGTAACTGCATGACTGAGACACACTAATTGATACAATGGCACTTAATATAAGATCTGTGTTTTTTAAAAGTATTTTTTAAAGATAATTTCTTGCTTCCTTTATGTATTCTGAGATCTCTCGATAACCGCAGGTTGACTACTACTACGAGGGCGAAAAAAAAAATTGAAGTATCATGTATGCAAGTGTTTGTACTGTACATTTTTTTTATATGAAGTACATTTGCGGAATTTCAAAATGGTTTCCGGTTACCAAAGAAAACCAACCAGAAGTGCTAGTGTGATTTTCTGAACGTGTCACTAGCATCGCAAATATAACAAAGTAATTTCAGGCACAAGACACAGTAAGATGTTCAATCTATTTCAATACAGTGGCTCAGCAGACGAGCACATATTGAGGGCCTTCCTAGAAACGAAAATAATGCAGCATAAATCAGGCAGTTATCACAACGCGCAGATTTAAGTGCAAAAAACAAGCACACAGGTCGGATGTTGGGAAATTGAGAGCACTGTTCAGCTGTTGCTGTCGTTATAAGATATTATCATGATTCTATTAAATAATCTAATAGATGGTATGCTTCATCTTGTGGATGGTATTCAAGCTTAGAGATGTTAGAATGTTTTATCTTATATAATCGAGAAAGTGAGTCTTTTATCCAGAAGGTATGAAAATAACTGAAAGGTGTTGATCATCACTTGAAAGATAGGGGGTGAGGGGTTGAGGTGAGGGCAAAGAAGAACAACAAGGCGAACATGGCTGGAAGAAAACGATACACTAACTTATCTATTGGCAGAGACAAGGTAAATATTTACTGATGGTGTAAACAAAATGTCCCGTTCAATTCACAACCCATTCTGTGGTCACGTGAGAATGAAAGCCAGGCAAGTGGCAAGTCGAGTTCTTTGTTCCATTAACAGAGGGTAAAAGGGAAAGGGGAAGGGGGAGTGGAAGGCTGGACACTTCTTACAAAAGACCAGGGGAGAGAAAGTGAGTGGTCAGGAAAAGATGGACACAACGACCACAGACAGTTGTGAGGTAAATGGTATTATGACCCATACAACGGCAAAAAAGGGTATGTGTTATGAAGGTATGCGTGCTACAGACAGTTGTGAGGTAAATGGTATAATGACCCATACAACGGCAAAGAAAGGTATGTTTTAAAGGTTTGCCTGCCACAGACAGTAGTGAGGTAAATGGTATTATGACCCATACAACGGCAAAGAAGGGTTTGTGTTATGAAGGTATGCGTGCCACAGACAGTAGTGAAGTAAATGGTATAATGACCCATACAACGACAAAGAAGGGTATGTTTTAAAGGTAGGCTAGCCACTTACCGCAATGACGTAATGGGTAACGTGTCCGTGGCTTCTGAAGAAAATAATTCTCTCTGTTGGATGGATGTATCGTGAATGAAATCTTCGCCGTTCTTACCTGAAAACAAAGGGAGATAACAATGTTTATACACAATGATCAACAGGATTAATTGCTTAACAATCTCAAAGTTATTATAGAGATAAATCACAGCATAGAAATGGGAGGGGTGGATGTTACAGACGAAAGTATCAAGGCCAAAGATATTATTTCGCCCTCAGCAACGAATTAATTCAGCATCACGATGCGAGACGAACCTTTCAACTCAAACAAAGCAACTGATTATGAACACATGAGCAACATGTCATCGAAGTAAAAGTCAACTAAAATATATGTATCTAGTTGGTAGTGTCCGGGCGTAGAAATCTCATGTAAACAACAGTATCACACCCTGTTGACTAAAAGAACTGACCTTTCATTCTAATGTACATTTCCATTCATTAGACCCTTTCATTTCAATTGGAACTGTACAAGTGCAAGTAGAAAAAAGAGAGTTACTCATGAACAAAATGTCAGAAAGAAGGCCAATGTCAATAGGTGTAAGGAATGAGGCATGTTTTCAGCTGAATGGTCACCAGCAGACGATGTCGCCTGATAGAACTAACGATCTTTTTACATTTGTTTTAAACGATCTCATTATAAGAAACGTCATTTTAAAGTAAAAAAAAAAACAAAAAAACAACAACATTAAGATAGCCCTTTTAGACATTGCGATCTCTGAGGCTGATGACGTTAAGGTGAACGTGGTAAGTAAGACACAGGGTAGACAATCGGTAAAAGCTTTGAGAATGTTCAGCTAAAGGTCAACAAAAACAAAATGTGCTCATAAAGTGATTACGTCATCTGCGTCACGTGATAGTACAGTCTGAAGATGTCAGACCTAGCACCAGTCAAGACAAAATAGATCAACCATATATCTGTGATAAGGTTTTGATTTTATTTTATTGTGTTTTCTGTTCTCCGAGTCCATGTACAGGCCACCCACACAAGCGCGCACAATGCTAATAATGCCGCTTCCCAAAGCGCAATCAGTGACGTCACCCAGAGTGTTGACAATTAACGCCTGCCGTACAAAGAGATGGCGAATTATGGAACAAATTTTAAACAAAAAATCGATCCTCCCAGTTTGATTCTATTAGGTGACAATCGATGGACTTTTCCTGTCTGTTCTGGCAGTGGCCAGAGATCGATACTAGACTGGGAGCCTGTGGCCCGGGGTGGGGGGGGGGGGGGGCGCGAGGGAAGATGTCAGTGATAAGAGCTATTTGGGCAAGGGAGAGAAACGTCGATACAAACAGTGCTCTCTTTTGTTTGTGTGTGTGTGTGTGTGTGTGTGTGTGTAGCTGGCGTGTTTCTTGTACATACACACACACAACACTCGACGTGTACTAGGTCACGTGTGCAAGTGTCTCTGCGTGGGGTGTGAATGGATAGCTACAAGATGTTACCCTCACCGGAGACATAATCCGTGGCAACGCCTGCTAAGATAATAAACGATTACATCTAACGGACAAAGACATCAGTTGGTACGGACGACAATGACCCATGCCTCCATTACGCTTGCACGTGGCGAGCAGTAGACTGAACAGGTGTTTCCAATAACAGACCAATGAAATAAACCAAAAAAAACACGAGGCGAAAAATACATGATAGGCTAGTTGGTTATTGTCTCTTTGCTTAGCGGTCATCGCTGCAGCTAATACCTGACACAGAGCCGGGTCAATAACTCACGAGCAGCTACTGCAGCCCCCCGTGGGAGGGGGGGGGACGACAACATCGCTTAGCGATAGCAAGGAGTCCGAGACGAAACTATCGCTCTCGTGGGCATCTCGGGGCCAAACCAAAAGTCCATTTTTACTGTCGCCAAGATGCAAATCAACAACGCTGTCCGTGAGAAGAGCAATGTGCCCATACTCAAGTGTGAGCTTCAATGAGTGGTGTATATAGAGCATTGATTCAGTCAATCTATCTCTATTTATTCTGACTAGAGTTCTTTAGTATGCAATTTGTGTTTCAAACCGGTTTAGTTCAAATGACAAAATAAATACGTATAAAAGACTATTCTCATACTTGTATCTGATGATCTAACTGTAGGCAACGCATTGTTGTCGACCTAAGTGTCTTTGAACCAACTGTAGGCAACGCATTGTTGTCGACCTAAGCGTCAGTGAACCCCTTGTTCTTTTCACTAGAGGCGTCTGCAACAAGACTGATTCATAACATACTTTTGAAGAAGTCATTTCAACACGTCTTCGCCAATGCGATTCCATTATACTTTACCTCTGCTCTTGAGAAATAGTTTCTTTTACATGATAGGAGATTGAAATTCTGAAGATCAGAATGCAGAAAAATGGGTGAGCTTAAAGCGCTCTAGAATCTAGACCTCGATGGGTTAAAAATTATAGGAAAAGAGGGGGGGGGGGGCGCAATAGTAAACACTTTGGAAGTTAACATTTAAGGTTAATAAACGACACACCTTGATTGAATTGTGGAGAGAGAGAGAGAGAGAGAGAAAGAAAAAGAAAACCTAACAAAGAATCGAGTGCAGCACAGCTACAGCAATGAGATATTAGAACTACATTGCGCAATATAGGAATGTAGAGCAGTATTTAGAATTGTGTCTTCACGTCAAGTAGAGGGCTATGGCCTGCTACAACAACAATGGCTCCTCCATTGAAATCTACATCTAGACTATGTGAGTTATTTGTTGTCCCAGGACTAACTGGTTGATTGAAAAAATATAAAACTGTCAACAGCTGTTCTCCAGTCTCAGCAGTCAGTATACAAAATGTTAAGTACAGCCTATGGATCACATTGTGTTACACAGTTTATCTCCCCCTCCCCTGGTCTTTGATCTTAACAAAAAGATTCCAACCAAAGTGATCGAGATGTCTCGATTGGACAACAAAACGAACTTGTTAGACACCAAAAGTTGACTGGCTTTGAACGCGACAGTTAGTGACGTCACGTATTCGTTCATTCAGTCAGCATTATGAATTCAAGGTGACATCTTATTACAGACAGAGACTCGACTGTGGCCTTTAGGCATCAAACTTTATTCAAGTATTTAACGGTCTAGACTTAGTCCTTACATCTTGTTAATGTGTAGGTCTTGTTCATAAGTAGTTTTAAACGCATCTAATACACCCGTTCAAGAAACTCAAACATCTTCTGAGTAATGTGTCGGAGCAAGACAGCCATCATACAAGACTAATGCCTATATCACATACTATATAAAGTAGCATGTAAGGTGTACGTATTTATGTATGTTTGTCTTTCATAGACATTAAAACCGTTTGAACAATCTCAATGAAACTTGATATGAACGTTCCTTTGATAATATCTGTGATCTTAGGATATGCAAAGTTGCACTACCACAAAAGAGTTTAATAGATTGAAGTCAATGAGGCATCTTGACGAAGATTAAAACTAATACACATACATTGCCGAATGATGCCAGTGTCCAATTTTCCCAAACTGAAATATTGGAGAAGTTAGTAAATACATACTGACACTCAAAGGGAGACCAATTCACTTATATTTTAGACGTTCTTACAGACGTCCAAGCATGAAACTTCTGCAACCCAACAAGGGATGAGAACGAACATGGCTCGAACTAGCCTTAAAATAACCTGAAGCGCATACCATCTCAGGCGTTAGCTCATCTCTATAGCTGTTACAAGCGTTGGGTCTCCAGCCCTCACTTTCCCCCAATGGACACTAGGATGTACTCAGTGACGTCACAGGTATCTTGCTACACTTCTGGACAAAGTGTAAGAGCCGATAAACTAGGTCATCTCCCGCCCTAACACGACCTACCAGTGGACACTAGGATGGACTCAGTGACGTCACAGCTATCTTGCTACACTTCTATACAACGTGTAAGAGCCGATAAACTAGGTCAACTACCAGTGCGCTACACTGAATGAGGATAGATCAAATCGTCTCCTGTTTACACTTCAATGAGTTCGTAATCAAATATTAATCCGGTGTTCGCGTCTGGCCGCTAGGTGCACAAGTTATTCAATGACATTCTACGCAGCCACACAATCGCATGTCTAAAGATCTACCCCCGCAATCTTTTGTTGCGCTGACGTCCCACATACAAACATAAGGGCCATACTTTCAAGTCATAAACTAAACCTTCAATAATGGCCATATATCCGCCTGTAAATTACCAAAGCAGTTTTTTTTTAACCCTCACCACCCTCTCGTCGTGTATAGATAGCTTGCTTTTGCCTTTATTGATTTCACCCCGCGATCAATAAAAAGGGACAGAACTCATTGGCAACGCAACAGATCGTAAGACCTACCCCCCCCCCTTTTTTTTTTTATTCCTTTTATTTAGTGAATCTTTGTTTCATACATACGATATTCAAGAGTCGCCTTCCCTACTTATGTCTCTTATTCAAGCCCAGTATTATGGTTAATGACCTAACGAATTTGTAACAACAGACGAATTATAAACACAAATTGACATGATCAAGAGTGGAATATAGCATACGGATAACTAAAGAGAGAAAAACTTCAGTTTTCGTTTGGAAGTGTCCTTTTTGTTGAAGATATTTGTATTCTTTGATAATAAGGACTACTCCACCCCCAAAGATACTTCCCGACTTTTTTCCTTTTCAAAATCTTACTATTTGGAACCACTATCGTCATCTTGTGGATGTCTATTATTGTTTATACAAGTATCTATTACAGATCAATAAGTACAATCATAAGAAATGGAACAATTGAGTTCCGTATGTTTCTAGCACACGCACGGGGAGACGAGAAATGAGAAGGCGGGATCGCATTTAACGGGAAGGGGGAGCCGGGAATGATCGACAGAGCACTCCATCAGAGAAAGACAATCACATTCAAAGGAAAGGGAAGAGCAGACACAGGACTAATGACGTCATCTCACTGGTAGATACACAACCGGCAGGCTTACCAAAATATTAAGTTCTCTTGACTGCAAGCATCTAAACATTCTAAATTAATTTCAAAGCACAGGTTGGCACTTTTTATCTAAAGATATTTTAATTTCACCATGGCATTTTCAACCTATGACATTTATTTAACACTGGCACCCACGAAGTACTTCAGCATGACATTTCATGTGGCA
Organism: Biomphalaria pfeifferi; assembly: GCA_030265305.1. Classification (NCBI taxonomy): domain Eukaryota; kingdom Metazoa; phylum Mollusca; class Gastropoda; family Planorbidae; genus Biomphalaria; species Biomphalaria pfeifferi. The sequence continues at coordinate 17,970 of JASAOG010000405.1, forward strand.
CCAATTACCAGACGCTCGACACACGCCTGAATTTTTTGTATTGCCCTCCACCAGGAGAAAACGGAGCCAGTGACAGATGACTTTACCGAGAGATGACAAAATGATGCTGTCACCAAGAAATGGCAACATGTCATCTCCACACATTACTGCCCCTAGTTATGCATATGGCGCCGGAAATAACAACAACACTGCGGGCTCTTGAAGTGAAAAATATTGTCTCAATGAGACCAGGTCATTTTCTTCTGTAACCAGAGTTAGCGTATGTGTGGTTATTAGAGCTGAACTTACTGTTACAGTACAATTAAAGGAAAAGGTTCTCGAAATGGAGAAAGGGTCACAAAAATAGAAAGATGTTCTCGCACTGGAGAAAGGGTCACGCATCCTGGGATTTAAGTTCCTCAAACTTCCAAATACTACCACTCCCACAAGGTCAATGAAAAGCCATGTTTACAATACTGAATCACTTGATACTATTCTTTTGTTGACATATTGAACAAAATTCAAACTTAAAATAGACATTTATAAAAAATAATAAAAACAATTTCATCGGAGTGTTTACAGTAAAAGAATAGAAAAGAAGATTTCATGTCTATATTCATTTCAAAGAATTCCAGCCGCCCTACAAAGTAAAGAGATCGAAGTCTATGGTTTACATCTTATGTTAATTTCCACAACTCGCCAGGATTCAAAAGTTCCATAACTCGCCAGGATTCAAAAAGTTAAATAACTCTTCAACATGTAACAAGTTCTATAACTCTCCTACCTACAAAAACTACCATAACTCTGAAGCACTAAAATCGAGTCTATGACTGACTAAAACTATGTTATGTCTTCACATGTCTTCAAACAAATGCCCGGGAAATTGGCCAAAGTATGCTAATTTATTGCCAGACCTCACAAATCAAATAATAACATAAGCGTCGTATCTTAATAGTTTTTTTTTAGCTGTTAAAATCGGTCACTAAAAAAAACTAAAGAATTCCCCCCCCCCCCCTTTTATAGTGAATATAAATTTGACCAAGAAGTACACGATTGTATTGAACTGAATGAACCTACACACATATACATGCAGTTTATAACATGTCAGACTTTAGTTTCACTGAGCATACGAGTCATCCAGGTAAAAGCTGATATAGATGAAAAGTGAATATGATGGACTGTGTTATTGTAGCAGAGCTCTATATTTAAAAACAAAATGAAATCAAAACGAAAACGACCAGGTCTTAAAGAATTAATAGCAAAATAAAGGATGGGATGTGCCCACGATGTGCCCATTCAAAAGTTGAGCGACACCTAGATTTTATGTACTCAGCATGTTCTCAAGGAAAATAACCAAAGCTTTGCTATAAATATTACAACTACAGAGACAAATTTACAGTTGAGGAGTTTAAATTACCTTTTTTTTCCCAGTGATATTCACGAAACTAGGGGACATCTAGATGCTATCAGAATGTCAGTGTAAACATGTCATATGTCAACAAATAACTTTTGTCTGGGGAGAGGGAGGGCAAGCTACTGAAATGGAGACAATAGCATTTAGGCTCAGCGTTAATTTGCATTGTAGCAAAATGCTGTCGATACATAGTGAAATATCAAACTGATGGTACCTAGTGAATATCAAACTGTTTAAACCTATGACATATGAAACTGTTGATACATATCAAACTGGTGATACATATTGCATCTGACGCTGTTGATAACTAGTGCAGATCAAACTGTTAAAGTAGTGTACCACCTAATTGTAACATCAGACTGTTGAAACGCAATGTAACATTAACCTGCTGACTATAATAAAGTATCGTCGACTTTCTCTCGGGCTGACATACAATAAAAGATGAACACACTCTTCCATCAAACCTGTTGGTTCATTCTTAATGTGAACGAACTTTCTAGAACGAGTTGAACCGTGCCACGAAGTGAGACAGACAGACAGACAGACTTACTAAAGACATACAGACTTGCTAAACAAACTCTTACACACAACGTTTATCTGACTGATCAACTCAAAGACTTACACAATTTCATACAGCTAGCTGTAAGCTCACTTGCCTATGTAAATAATCCTCGTAGTACTGAACCAATAGCTGAATTTAAGGCAAGAATGTGTGCGTGCGTGTGTGGAGAGATGGGGAGTTTAGGGATGTCACACTTTCCGCCAGTGTGAACAAATTGGCGTATGGGAGACAGCACTACACACAAGTGGTGCGAGGTAATAGAGCAGCCTCTTACTGGTTCTAGTAATTCTAAGAAGTCATTCAATTGTTAAGACCTAGCGGTATCCTGTCATTTCTTCTTACGCCTCTTTTTTTCTCTCCTCTTCAGATGGTCGCTCCCGTTCCACAGAACACTTTCTCCAAGTCATACGTACGAAAAATTCACAAAAACTAATCCAGGACTACAATTGAAATTAACATCTAGACCTTGCAGATACAACGAAAAGGATTTCAAACGACACCAAAAGGTTAATCCATAAAACCATTAATCAGACTGCAATTAAAATTTCCTGTTGGCCGTACAAGGCGGATACAAGTCCTCTTGTAAACCCCTCGCCTCCCCTTAAATTCCAGTAACACGAACCAACAAAATGAGACGAGTGGATATAATCTTTCTCCCTTCCTTGTCTACAGAGCACTGTATTCTACACAAAAGTTATTACACGCACTTGAGTAAGGAACTTGAAAGACAGTAACCTTCCCTTTAAGCTATGACACTCATCTCCCCTTGGTCGGGAGCCCTCCACCGAGAGAGCGAGAGATAATCGCTTACGAGAAGACTTAGTGACACTCGTGCGCTGGGCGGGAACAAAAAACAAAAATATGCTCTCTCCATCTCAATTCACGCAATGTTCTGACTAGGCGAGAGCTAATGAGAACCGGCCAGTGGAGGAGTTATGCCGTGGTGGAAATTCATTTCATTCCAATATGTCGACATAGCGTTAGAGATGAAAGAATAGAAAGAATTTTTAAAAGTATACAACATTTAACTTTAGAACTACACACATAGATGGTGTATAACAAGGTCTCTCACACTTTTAGAGAGAAAGAGAGAGTACTTACAAAATCGAAAGGCATACTTTACTTAAAAAAAAAAACGAGACCCACTGATGTCCTGTTTGTGTCTTGCAAGTGTCATGTTGACAGCCATACCTGTCGTACAGTGTCAGTCAGAAAATGAATTCTGAACACAAAAAAATTCATTAGTCATACAGAATGATCGAGAAATATACACCTCCCCGCTTCATTTTTAGCGGCCCCCGAAAGGGAAAAAGACGCTATTAGTTTTGTGTGGCATGTCTGTCAGTCCGTCTGTCCCGTTTTAGATCTAGTAAACTAGAAAAGATAGTGAAAATCTGACATAATAATATTTTAGACCATTCAAAGTTCTGATGCAACGGCTACTTGTTTCTTGAACGCGAAAAATCTAATTTTTCAAATTACTTATACAAGCATTTTTTTCATAAAAAAAAATAAACCATTTTTACAACTATTCACTGTTAATAGTAACAAACACGGAAAGCTCTTTAGTAAGGGAGACAACAATTTGCCATATTTTAAACACATTTATGCAAATGGTTTTAGATTTTTTGTCTTTTTTTTTAACCTTTCTAAGTTAATTAAGTTCTATCATACTACATTTACACAAAGAAAATGTTAACTTTGCTTTAAAGAGAAAAAAGCTAGTTAGTATGCATATAAGTTTGACATAATTTAGAACAACAATTAATAAGTAGTTTTTCATATTATCGCGTGAACTGCAATAGCACAACACTGACATGTAACACGGAACTATAACAATTTTTTTTATTTCTACGAAAATGTTTTTTTTAGAGGGTTTGAATAAGATATTAATCCTTTACAAAACAATTAGATCAATTAGATATTCATTAAAAAACATCAGGCCAGGTTCACTTTCACCTATCCCTTGGTCTATTGGATAGTTGGGGCACCACACAGTATCTGTTAACCTTCTTTCTCCATTCTTCACATTCACTTTCATATATCCTTTAGTCTGCTGGACCGCTGGGGCACTACGCAAGATCAGTCAACCTTCTTTCTCCATTCTTCTCTGTCATTTGTCTTTGATAGAATTTCATTCTGATGTTCTTTCTGAAAAAATATTGAAACCTGCCTTTTTACCTGCTTGGGAAGACCACTTCGGGGTCCGATTTTGAGTTTGTTTCACACAAACTGTCTTTGTAACCTTGTTTTTTTATTCACACGATCTCACGTTTCAAAATGCCAATTGGAATTTCTTATGATTCGAACTGAAACAAATAGATCTAGATCTAAACTCATCTGTAAGAGAGGATATAGTGTTTTGAGTCTCTTTGCAAGTGTGTGTGAAACAAATAACCTGATATTTTGAAACTATGCCTGGGATAAATATAATTTGACTTTCTAGTGAGACACTTACTTGAGTTGAATGGGTTTTTTGTTGTGACAGAATAGCTGACTTAAACGTTCATATATGAGGTCAGGCAGACCTTTAGCACAATATCAGCTAGGAAACACTAACCTAAAGAACACATGTTCAGACCGTCCCAAGAAGTTACGTTGAACTTGAGTTAAAGCCAGACACTGTAGGTTTCTTCTATATCTCCTCTCCGTGTAATCTTTCCATTCTCTACAAAGGGACAGTATTTCTGGCAGTCATTGTTCGGCCGGCAGACGTTTAAACCTAATGATAATTTAAAGGTGAAAAGTTCCTGATCAGAGTTAAACCCCTTGACTGGCAGGGAACTTGATATGTAGAGCCACCAAGAGGGTCATTAAAATGTAAACATAATACAAGTAGGACCCCCACCAAGATACCCGAGAATACGAAACCATTCTATCGAGGAGAGGGGAATTACAAGAGCTATTCAGAACAGCCTGTGTGTGATTGTGTGTGTGTATGTGTGTGCAGTACTGCAGACAACATGTGCACGTTTGCACCTTGTGAGTGTTACTAAAGGCAAGCCACGATGTGTTTTATAGTAGTGTGCACACCAGCCAATGTCTTTGTGACAGTAAGACCAGGTGGCTTGTGAGTGAAATATGTACACATCATGTGACCATATAATAGGTCAGACCTATCATGTACCGCCACGTAACGTTCAATCACGAAACTAACACGTAGGATCTAAAGAATTCGCTCGTTTGCAGGAGAAACAGAAAGACAAAATTTTAACCTATCGGTAGAGTAATGAACAATTTATACTAGCATCAGACAAATTGACTCGTTTTATAGATGAACTAGTGATATAGCTGTGTACATATCTGAATATCATATTTGTAAATAGCTGTACATAGACTGTTATAGTTCTCCTAGTGATAGTGATATAGCTGTGTACATATCTGAATATCATATTTGTAATTAGCTGTACATAGACTGGTATACTTCTCCTAGTGATAGTGATATAGCTGTGTACATATCTGAATATCATATTTGTAATTAGCTGTACATAGACTGGTATAGTTCTCCTAGTGATAGTGATATAGCTGTGTACATATCTGAATATCATATTTGTAATTAGCTGTACATAGACTGGTATAGTTCTCCTAGTGATAGTGATATAGCTGTGTACATATCTGAATATCATATTTGTAAATAGCTGTACATAGACTGGTATAGTTCTCCTAGTGATAGTGATATAGCTGTGTACATATCTGAATATCATATTTGTAAATAGCTGTACATAGACTGTTATAGTTCTCCTAGTGATAGTGATATAGCTGTGTACATATCTGAATATCATATTTGTAAATAGCTGTACATAGACTGGTATAGTTCTCCTAGTGATAGTGATATAGCTGTGTACATATCTGAATATCATATTTGTAATTAGCTGTACATAGACTGGTATACTTCTCCTAGTGATAGTGATATAGCTGTGTACATATCTGAATATCATATTTGTAATTAGCTGTACATAGACTGGTATAGTTCTCCTAGTGATAGTGATATAGCTGTGTACATATCTGAATATCATATTTGTAATTAGCTGTACATAGACTGGTATAGTTCTCCTAGTGATAGTGATATAGCTGTGTACATATCTGAATATCATATTTGTAAATAGCTGTACATAGACTGGTATAGTTCTCCTAGTGATAGTGATATAGCTGTGTACATATCTGAATATCATATTTGTAATTAGCTGTACATAGACTGGTATAGTTCTCCTAGTGATAGTGATATAGCTGTGTACATATCTGAATATCATATTTGTAAATAGCTGTACATAGACTGGTATAGTTCTCCTAGTGATAGTGATATAGCTGTACATATAAATAGTCTCATAGTGATATAGAATGGTAAAGATCTAGTAATTAATAAGTAGATCTAGTACATATAAATATATAAATAAAATTCTAGATCTTGTTGTGATTGATCATATATAAAGAAAATCAAACATGCTTTAACGGGGATATGTGAAACATGATTTTTTTAAACCCTAGTTTAAATCTCAAATTAGCAAAAGGAACCAATTTACACAAGTGTAGGATGTAGCGCTAGACCTAATCATATTCGTTTTTTTATGAAGATCTATTCATTGGATACTTGAGTATGATCGATTGATCCACTCCCACTGAAACTGGTTATCTGCAAGCTCACACGATACTAGCCCCACACAATAGCTGGGGCCACTAAAGCTGTTCTAAATAAGTCGTCACTAGATTAACTCAAACATTCAAAAGATAATAACGCCAGTTGAACCAGCTCCTCCCCCGCCCACCCTCTCGTAACTAGAGATTCTCACCTTTTCAGTGCAGCTGTTGAGACGACGAGGGGTGGGTGCCAGTGGGTTTGCGTCTGCAGAAGTGCGCCAAGTGTGTGCGTGTGTGTGTACTAGACTAGATTTGTTAGCTCATTTACTCCGGGGTTAAATCTCCCATGAATCCATCCAGCCACACACACACGGCACATCAGCGGGGAGGAATCCAAAATTAAAGAACAGCACATTCACACCTAGATCTAGTCTAGATTCCCTCTATTTATCCACGGCACAAAAAAAATGTAGGTGAATGAATCCACAGAGATAGATCCACTCATGAAACTAAACCACTACAGAGTAATCCACACACACAAAAAAAGAGAATGTATATCCATATCCACTTCCTATCCCTGTCTCCAGCATAGAAGAGACACTATTTATTCCGATGTTGTTTTTTTTTTAAATAATTCCTTTTCCTCCTTTTGAACCCAACAGTTAGTAACACACATAAACAAGCGAACACATGCGAGGAACACACACACGATTAGACACAGAGCGCCGACAGGAAGCGAAAACAGCCGACTCGAGAATGGGGCTATGTTAGCCACGAATCCGACCCGCCAAGCAGCGAAAACTCGCTGGCTTTTCGCTTCACCCCTTTCGTTGAACAACGCAAGGAATTGCGCAGAGCCAAACATTTTTTCCCCTTCGCCCCCCCCCCCCCCCGATCGCCTCGCTTCACCCCGCCGCCCTCTTTTCACCTCCCAGATTTTTTTTTTTCCTTTTTGGGTCACCGCCTGTTTGCCATACCGCGGTTGTGGCCGAGGGTCGAGAACACACGAGGCTGGCCCGAGGGGGGTGATCATGTCATGACTCGCTGTCTCTATGCGGACCTTCCCCTCTGCCATGATACTCGACAACCCCCACCTCCAAGAAATGCGTGAGATTATCCCGACACGATCCAACATGGCTGTCGCGGCCCCCGCCCCCCCCCCCCCCCCCCCCCCCCCCACGGCTGCTCCGAATGGTGTTTCATATATGGCCCTTGGTTTTTAAGGTCAGCTTCAATGCCGTGAGAAGATAATCCAGGTCGCATTCGGAGGAGTTAGATAAACTGCCCTGTTTATACACTCACTGATGTGTTTACTACACAATAAAGAAATTATTGAAATACTTTATTATTGGACATAACAAAACCAAAGATAAAAGTTTAGTAAAATGTTCAATTATCAATAATTATTGTTGTAATATGACCTCTATAAAATAATTATAAAATTATTATTTGTTAAACATTTTTACTTTTCTAGGTTACAAATACGAATCTGTACAGCATTGAACGACGTGTCATATATAATTATATATTATATGTATTTTCGCTCGCATTAAATTCGACCAACCAGTCAAGTTAAAAATAAATGTAGCGTTTGCAATAACAACGTGATTATTCTTAATCAATAAAATGTCCGATGCATGCTTGACAGAGGCTTCGGTCATCTAGTAGAGTGTACATACTAAACTATTCACCATAATTAGCTCCTGGACTTACTCTCGGATTTAAGAATCAAAATGTCAACATGTTAATCTTTCCAAAAAAAAACAAACCCCGAAAACTAGGGATGCAAAGGGAAGTAATAAAAATAACTAGAACATTTATACTTAATTGCCTCCCTTGGGAGTAAAAAAAAAATTGCTATTCGTGTAATAGTTTGCTATCTAACCTAATTGAAATCTTGAGAAAAAAAAAACCGATTACTAAATCAATAATAAAGCGTCTGGACTGGATGTCATCCTAGATGTGTTAAAAAACTAAACAGTCTGAGAATACTACGGAACTAGATACAAATCTAACCTCACACCTCTAATGAATGACTAGACCAGGCTCTGGAAACTATAGGCAACGTTCTCTGATTAGCGTCAGGGGTAAAATACTAGAGGTCTGACTATTTAGAAACAGCACAAATCAGCTAGATAAACATAATGTCTTATCTGACACCAACATAGCTTTAGAAAATTTAGACGTGATACCCAACAAATAAGGCTTAATTGTTCATTTAACAAAGTGTTTCAATAATAGTGACCCACAGATTCCATCGTATTACGGTTGTCTATTAGAGTTCACTTCAGCTTGGTTTAAAAAAAAAAAACACTAAAAACTTTGGCATTTCTGATTCCTATGGATTCATGATTTCTTGACAGGGAGACCAATGGCTACAACACAACACCACTACCAGTAAACTCAGCTGTACCACAAACAATACGCTTAATCCACTACAGTTTCTGGTCAACATAAATGCCTACCTTATAGCTTTAGTTTCACGTAAACACCAAAATTCACAGATGACTGATATAGGTCTAGATACATATTTTATCGTATAAAAACAAAAAAAAAACTCACAAGATATTGAAATGGTACAAAGAGAATTATACGAATGTCTCTCCAAAATAGGGCTCCACAGCCATATGAAAAAAATGTTCGAGATGAACCAGAGGTCGTTCTACGGCTGGAGGAGACCAATAACAAAGAGAATTCAACGAATAGCAAAAAGTTAAATAGAAATCAAATTGTACATGTCTTTCCGCCAAAATAATTGCTATTTATTAAAAAATACCAAAAAAAACAACAACAATAAACCAAAATATCTAAGTATTATAATTGAATGAAACATTGGCAAAGAATCCCCATATATAAAGAAAATAATCAAACTCCCATTTAATTAGGTCACAAGACTAAACCGGAAGTAGAAATGTTGCATACAATACGAAACCATTGCACATTGAATACCAAAGCAGAACTAAACAAAATACTAAACAAGATTACAAAGAGAATTTGTGTTACACAAACTCAGAGGCGGCCCCCGTCAAAGTCGGATCCCTGTCGGATCTGCCTATTCACAAAGAATATTCAAGAGGTTATTTAATGTTGATGGTCTAAAGTCATAATGTTTCAAAGTTTTATTTGCCGTTGTAAGAAATGTTGTTTGTTTTTGTTTTACATGTTTCGGGTGTTCACTTCAAAGTTTAAAATAATTAACTTCGCGCTGGACGATGGAATGGAGGATAGCAATAAACAGGGTATGAACCCTGCCTGGTCGTTCAGTCTGAGTGCTGGACTGTCGTTCGGATTTATCGATGGTCCCTGGTTCAAACCCTGCATGCCCCCTTTCCCCCGTAGTCCTACGGGAGGTTTGTAATTAAAAAAAAAAAAAAAAAAAAAAAAAAAAGAACAGATATATTGTACTTTTACTTCGATGTCTCAGCACAGTTAGGCCTATCAACAAATATATCGGCATTTTTTAAAAATGGAACTAGAATGAGGATGTAGATCTACCTAAATTAAACTTCTGATTTAGCACTCTTAAGATCTATATCTACTAGATCTAGATCTAAAATATGAACTTGGAATAATGAAGCTGTAATTTAGATAAGATTTGTGTAAAAAAAAATATCCTAGATAATCTATCAATAGACTGAATGCAACATTAAATTTAAAAATAGTATAAGGTTTTAGTATATTTTAACATTGCAATATTGATCAAAACGTTTGGAAATCAAAATCTACAAGTCTAGAAATTGAATTTATACATCTTAATCTAGTCTATATTAGTCTAAACTAGATCTAGAAATTCTAGATCTAGACTCTAAAATAATTTTAATTAGAATATAAATCCAGATCTAGATATACTGTAATAAAAATCTAGATCTAGTTTAAAAAATCTAGATTAGATCTAAATCAAGATATCATTCCTTTTTTAAATGCGTCACATAACGAGGCTTAATAAACATTGCTATACCGAGTTCTTTTAGCATTTCATTTGAAAAATTCATTCCATATAACGTCAAAGGAAAAAAAAACCACTACGTCACACGGCCTAGCTAGACTAAAAAATCGCCTTCATCAATACGAGCAATTTATTGAGTGTTCATAGACATTGGTGTACCGAGTGCGTTCTTTAAGCATTTCATTTAAAGAATTAGTTCCATATGACGTCAAAGGAAAAAAAAACACTACGTCACACGGCCTAGCTAGACTAAAAATCGCCTTCATCAATACGAGCCATTTATCGAGTGTTCATAGACATTGGTGCACCGTGTGCGTTCTTTTAGCATTTCCTTTAAAGAATTCATTTCATATGACGTCAAAGGAAAAAAAAACACTACGTCACACGGCCTAGCTAGACTAAAAATCGCCTTCATCAATACGAGCCATTTATCGAGTGTTCATAGACATTGGTGCACCGAGTGCGTGCTTTTAGCATTTCCTTTAAAGAATTCATTCCATATGAATTCAAAGGAAAAAAATTCCATGACCTCACAATAGGCTAGTACCGGTACCATACAAAAAATTCTTTGTTTACACGAGATATTTAACGAGGGTTCATAGACATTGGTGCACTGAGTTCTAATAGAATTTATTTAAAGAGGATTAAAGCCGCATTGTTTTTGCGTTTTGTCTGTCAGTCGGTCTGTCCGTCATCTTAATAAAAAAAAAACAGCAACTAAAAGCTATAAAAAATTGATTAACATTTATTTTACGTTTCAAAACATCGCAATAATTTTAGGTATGAACACAATTGATTGTTCCGGATATTTGTATAAATAGTAAAAGAAAAAGAGAATTCCAGATAAATGTAATACCGTTAATTAAATGTGTTGGATGGTCTCGTATTAAAATTAGAAGAACTACAGCCTTGTGGAGAGATATTCATACCATATTTTGGTGTTTGGATGTTGTTTTCCTTAAAAATCGGAACATGATATTAACGATAATTAGATTTTTTTATGTTTTAGGTAGAAAATTAATTGTACTGTAAGAGAGAATGAGTTAAAATATTTTTCATAAAAATCCGGAATAACATTTTTTCGTAAATGAGAAGATTATTTGTTTATTAATTAGAAGAGGGAGTTTAAAGTTATTTGTCGTAAGTAGATTTTTAAATAAATTCGGAAATTTCTGGCGACGATTTGTAAGAAAATGTAAGTAATGTAAGTCGATTTCTTTTCAAAACAAAATCCGGAACATTCTTTATCGATTACTAAACTTTCATGTTATGTTTCAGCAAGATAATTAAATGACTAAAAAGTGATTTTCAGTAATCAATTCTAGTAAATTACTTTTTTTAAAGCCCTTAACAACCTATTGTCGATATTTTTAAAATTTGTTTAAGATGAAAATACGGAACAATTTTATATCGATAATCAAATTATAGTGACGCATTGTCAAATAATATACGTGTAATATTAGTCAATTATGCGATTTCAAACAATCATTTGACATAATTCATTTTTTATAAAACAATATCCGGAACATTTTTACAATTAATGAAATAAAAGTCAGTATAAAGATTTCGATTTAGCATTAATATGCTATTTACATAAAAAACGGAACAACATATTATTGATAATGTGTTTTTGCAACGTTTAAGCATGGAAATTGAATGTAATATAAGTTAGAAGAGCAAACAAACATTTGTTGGCGTTAATTAGTATTGCACGAAAAAATCCGGAACAATCAATTTTAGATACTTAAAACTATTGAGATGTTACGGGAGGAACATTAAAGGGTAAATCAGATTTTACATAGCTTTTAGAGTTTTTGTTTTTTTTATCCAATCGTGACGGACAGACCTACCGACTGACAAAACGCACAAAAATAAACCTTTTTTATTCTGATGAGGGCACTAAACAAAAAATAAATAAAATCTGATTTTTTTTTAAAGTTTAAGAAATTAGTTTAGCACCATGTCAAGGCCGGGCTTTACGCTACTACACGAAAGGCGCTGCATAAAAGGTCCATTTTAAAAAATGTGAGTAATATTTACATACAAAGTGCATTCTTAGCCTTTATAAACAAACATAAATGTTTTCTTTTAATTTTAGCAGCTAGTTGACAAGAAAAAACACCTTTAATTAATATTTATATTTGTTGTAAACATTTCAAGTACATTTTATAAACATATTTGACTTGGTGATACTGATAATAAGTAGAAAATGCGTGTCATTGTTAGCATATTGTAACATTGCCTCCCTTACATTTACGTTATTGTTTTAGAATTGGTATATTTTTATGAAAAAATCGCTTGCATAACTAATCTTATAAATTAAACGGTTTGCGTTAGAAAACCAAAAGTAGCCGTTGCACCTAAACTTTTCAAGCCCAAAATTTAATGGTGAAATAATATTTTTCATATCTTTTCTAGTTTTCGAGATCTGAATGGGACAGACGGACATTTTGCACAAACCTAATAGCGGCTTTTTCCCCTTACGGGGGCCGCTAAAAAGACACAAGGATAAAGTCACATTTCTTATTTCATGTGCCAAGACAAATTCGCATGAATATTTTCCAGTGCCACAACACAGGAAATAAGACAAACATCGCCCATCCACTAACCAACACAGGAAATAAGACAAAACAACACCCATCCACTGACCAACAAAGGAAATAAAACAAAACAACACCCACCCACTGACCAACACAGGAAATAAGACAAACAACACTCATTCACTGACCAACAACACATACTGTTGTTTTCGTCAGACAAACCCAGTCAGCTCTACAAAGTAGAACCCAATGCAGACTTTATTATGATTCACAGGAATCCAGTCAACTACTAAATGGTTAGACTTCAGCCACTATAAGTCTGAATAAGTAACGTAAAGAAGAGAATAGACGCATGGCTTCCATTTCAACTTGACACTACTTAACATAGAATATATAACTGATAATTTAGTAACGCATATATTGAAATGTGTTGCATTTCTCGTCCTACTGAACTAATGTACATTTAACCTTCCATTGTTTGATTTCAGTCCTAACTGAACTTAGTCACTTAGGTAGTAGTCACTTCGTCCCTCTATCATTTTATAACCCTTACTCATTCCCACTTTCCTCTGCGAAGCCGGGAGTGGCTACAATGCGAGAGAAAGCCAGACAGTGGACGGGGTCAAATTGAATAATACACTGGATTACATCCCCTGGGTGAACAAGGCAACCGTAGAAGAAGACCATATTAGAGGAAATGAGGACAGTGTCGAGGGGAGACAACCAACAAAAAAAAAAGTCAGTGGCTGGATGGGAAGGCGGAAGGATAGATGAAGGGGAGAAAGGTTACTGGCAGAACTCAGTGTTTTGATTGGTTAATTTAATCTATGACGTGAGGACTGAGTGATGGATGGAGCCGTGTACAGCTGCAACTGGAATGTGAGTAGAGGGTTGAGAGTTCGTCGTTTAAGAGGTATAATGGGAGTGATGACTAAAAAACACACAAAAAAAAAAGGTGGTGAGGGCAAACATTTGCATATTATGTTTTACAGTTTCCTGCACAAAATATTTCACGACGAATAAAGAATTTGCAGACGTGCACTGCTTTGGAGAGACAAAAAAAAAACGTTTATATTATCTCCCCTACACACGTTTATTTCCCCTTACCGTTCACAATTGACCCCCCCCCCCCCCCCCCCCCAAGACTGTATCGCTCCAGCCTAATGACAATTTGAAATAGCTCAATGTGTTGACGAAACAGAACCAAAAATACAAAGTCACCCAACCGTGTCATACATTAGGATGACAATGAGAGTAATAACACATGGCGCCCTTATACATATATCGCCCCCGAAACAGGTCGCCCCCATCGCCCTCCCCCCTTTTCACAACAACGACGTGCGCGCGTCTTACAAAATGTGCTCACACAAAATGGGATACGCTAATCTATGATCACTTACGTGAAGGGGGGCACTCGATCAGGACAGCAGCAGGGCAACCAGCAGGACGACCAGCTGCCACACGACCTGACACTCATTGAATAAAAAGGTACAAGGGCGCACCCAGACAGCACGTGCAACACGCCGCTAGGACACGCGCGAGCTGTGTAACACTAGGGGGTCACGTGATCACAACGCAACCAAAAAAAAAAAAAAAAAAGGGTTGCCGTGCGCCTAGCATACACAAACTAGTTTTCATTCCAAAAAAATGTATCTATCTTAGCGACACTAACTTGCTAGAGGACCCTAGACTAGAGAGTGGAGAGAAGCGAAGCCGAAAACAAAACAACAAAAAAAAAAAACAACATGCAAAATCTAAAAATAAATAAATAAAAAAAAATGTAATTTAAAAAAAGGGGGAGGGCTTATATAAGTAGATGTCCTCACATTTATAACACTATATCTCAATACTGTATGATTCATTTCCCTTTTCAATATTGAACAGGATGAATTAATTGCCGCTATTTAATTAGTTTATTGGTTAATTTATTTTTAAACGATGGATGGTGTGGTTAGGAATGAATAATTGTGCAAAGATTCAACGTGATCCAAGAATAGGAAGTGGGAGAAACAAAACGTGTTGAGATTTTTGTACCAGACAGACAGAGAGTGGGTTGATATAAGATTTGTACCAGACAGACAGAGAGTGGGTTGATATAAGATTTGTACCAGACAGACAGAGAGTGGGTTGATATAAGATTTGTACCAGACAGACAGAGAGTGGGTTGATATAAGATTTGTACCAGACAGACAGAGAGTGAGTTGATATAAGATTTGGAATAAAGCTTTCCGCTCAGCCCGATCAAGAGTCAACTTCATCACGTGTTAAACCTGTGAACCCGATGGCGACATACTTCCGCGAAAAAAAATCATTGAGAAATAACTGGTGCATTGAGAACACATAGAAACAAACAAGAGAGAGAGAGAGTAAAATTAAAGAAAAAGGAGAGAGAGAAAGAGAGAGAAGTAGATTAAAGTTAAAGCATTACTATCGTCAGCATGAGATAGAAAGATGTATGCAGAGAGACTGACCTACGACTAGCATCCTAGTTCCCTCTTTAACCCCATAAAGACCGGCTAGTTCTACAAATGTAAACACAGAGTTGAAGCTAGGTGCTGAAACAAATGATACATACATATATTAAACATAAATGAATAAAAGCACCAGGGACCAAGTTTTTAAGAGAAGAGATATACTCTTAAAAACTTGGTCCCTGGTGCTGTTATTCATTTATGTTTAATATATGTATAGTTCTACAAATACCATCTTATTGACTGGCGAATTGCATTTAAGAGAGAAAGTAGTGAATTAAAATGCTACGTACCCACTGAAGCTTCTATATGTAATGTGTTTATGTTGTCCACTTGTCTTTGTGAGAGATATACTCTTAAAAACTTGGTCCCTGGTGCTGTTATTCATTTATGTTTAATATATGTATAGTTCTACAAATACCATCTTATTGACTGGCGAATTGAGTATGTGAGGAGAATGGCGCCTTGAGTGTCCGTGAGTGTAGCGTATAGACGGGTGAGTGTTTGTATGGGGAAAGAAGAAGTGAATGTGAGAATGTGTGGTCAAGGGTGGGATGAATGTGTGCGGAATAGTGAGGTTTAGTGGGTTTGGGTGAATGTGTATCGAATAGTGAGGTTTAGTGGGTTTGGGTGAATGTGTGCGGAATAGTGAGGTTTCGTGGGTTTGGGTGAATGTGTGCGGAATAGTGAGGTTTAGTGGGTTTGGGTGAATGTATGCGGAATAGTGAGGTTTAGTGGGTTTGGGTGAATGTGTGCGGAGTAGTGAGGCTTAGTGGGTTTAGGTGAATGTGTGCAGAATAGTGAGGTTTAGTGGGTTTGGATGAATGTGTGCGGAATAGTGAGGTTTAGTGGGCTTGGATGAATGTGTGCGGAATAGTGAGGTTTAGTGAGTTTGGGTGAATAAGGTATGAGTGAGTGGGATTGTGTGCATGATGAATGTGTGGCGAAGACAGGGATGAGTTTGTGTGTGAAAGTGTGTGTGTGTGTGTGTCGAAGGCAGGGGTGTGCATGAGTAAAGAAAGCAATGACGAGCAGACGTGATCACTATCAAAATCTGTTTTGGAAATTAACGCCCAGCTGTACAGGGGCGCCCCAAGTACGCACTGGTTAATGTGTACACAACTGAACACCTCTCTCAGGGGCGCCCTGCACGTGCGCATTTCTTAACATCAGGGAGCATTCTCCTCCAATAATAGATATGCAACATCAGAGGAAATTCTCGCTTCGTTATTGAACAATAAAAACATACTGGTGATATTCATGTATATACACAATTTTTTTTGTATCAAACATTTATTTCTTGTTTTGTTTTAGTTGCTTTGTCTCTCGTACTAAATGACACAGTTTGGGAAAATGCAAGTTTCAAGCTACAATGACAATGACCATCGCGTCTAATCTAAAAAGAGAAAGAGGGAGTGAGGTCAACTTCCAGTGGTGCCCCAGTGCGAGAAAAAAAAAGGTTGAGGTGATATAAACACAATACTGTCATTGTGGTCACATCATGTGAAAGACTGTATGGTAATGTAAGCCAGACTTGTAGGGAAACAAAACTAAATGCAAAGACTTGGTCAGACGTGCTAGGAACAAAAGAACTAAGACACTCGCGTCCTAGTTGCAATCGATACTGGTCACGTTCAAGTTCAAGGGAGAAAACAACGCATTTTACTGACACACACACATAATACAGGCACACCCACACAACATGACTGCCGCACGCATGAGCACCACCACCACCACACAGACAACATCTACTGAAATAAATCAAAGCATGTTTGATCCTGGTGGCATTATTGCGTTGCACAGACCAGCCACGTTAGATCACTCGTCCATGGACATAGTACTATTCATACACTATCCAGGTGGATGTAATTTCTAATGGAGTGTAAATCTACATGAACTTGTTTCGCTAACCCTAACCCTGGAAAGATACACTTAATGTTGTTAATTACCGTTAGAACATTTTGTGTGGTAATTCACAATAAAACATCTTATGTTGTTAATTCCCGTTAAAACTTCTTATGTTGTTAATTCCAGCTAGAACTTCTTATGTTGTTAATTCCAGCTAGAACTTCTTATGTTGTTAATTTCAGCTAGAACTTCTTATGTTGTTAATTCCAGCTAGAACTTCTTATGTTGTTAAATTCCAGCTAAAACTTCTTATGTTGTTAATTCCCGTTAGAACAGCTTATGTTGACGGTAGTGAAACTGAACTATCAATTCGATATTTATAACAAAAATTCAGTCAGGGAAGAGTCTCTGTACAAAATACTAAACAATGGTGAGGCTTAATGTTCCTACTAAACATTATAACGCCTTATTAGAGGTTTTCTAATACGGTGAGGGGAGAAGTATAAAAAGATAGCTTTTTGGTGTATCTGGTGAACATAAAAAGGCAAGTGTTGGCAAGCTACTTTTATTATTATTATAGTTATGAGCATTTTTTTTTCACTGCAGACTCAAATGTTCTAAGCTCTTCCGTTTGTAGCTCATTTTTGTAGTTGGAGTTACCGTTCTTGACATTGTTTAGTTGATCGAGAAATTCCCCAATATAGAATATGCAAATATATTCCAACTACCTGTTTATATTTTTCATACAAGTTTTCTTGTAAGAACTTAAATGTTAGTTCAGTATAATGATTGACAGGCGAACAGAGTGGTCTGCTGTTTTCTATCTCCACATACATTGGTACTGGGCCATTCAGACAGTGACTCTACGACATTGGCTGATTGAATCCCCCCTGTCCATAAATTTCAAGTAGACCATCGCCCCACAAAATGTCAAGTTGATAAAGAGAAACAAAGGGAGATAAGCCCAATAAACAGAAATCATAACGTATCAAGCCATGACAGTATTCCATAGTCTATCACCACGCTCTCCCTGTGTCAACAACTGACACCAAGTGTAGATATAGTATGCGTTTCAGTTCAACGCAGTTACAAAACAAACACACACCATCATGTGGGAAAAAGAGGGGGGGGGGGGGGGGGGGGGAAACTAGGAAAATAAAGGGAGCTAATCCACGAGTCAAACAAGATTTGTCTCCCCTCCCCACCCCATCGCCGATCAATGCCGAGTCTCGGAGGTACTAGTTAACACCCTCGACTTCGAAGAAGATCAGGTCCGCGGAACAATAGCGGCAAAACACCGTGAGGAAATTCCCGGACCAACGCGACAGCCAATCAAATATCGCCAAGATGGCAAATTCTATTTAAAAGAAATGCGTAGGCAAAATTAAATATCGTCTATGACACAGGACCGTTTTTTTTTTCTTTTTAAGTATTCCTTGGTTTTTTGTTGTTTTTTTTCCGCTTCCTTGACATTCATACACAAAAAGAAAAAAAAACGGAATGCATGAGAGTGTTGTACCCCCCCCCCCCCCTCATGTGTCTCCTTTGCTTCTATAGCTTCAATTTAGGATAAAAATACACGAAGGGGAGACAAATGTTATGAATTTTCCGTCAGACCCTCCTCCTCCCACACACACACAAACACATTACGGTGTCGGATAGATCCCCAGTTGTCTTGTCAGATAGAGGAAGCTACAGAGTTTAAACAAACAACTTCGACTATAATTGACACAAAGTTAAAGCTCAAACAAATAGCACAAAAACAATCCTAACAACAATGTCATGTCTTCAATCATGAGGATCAAATCAATCCAACTGTCTGACTTAGCTAACACAAAGAGTTGGTAGCTAAAATATGTAAATGCCCATGAGCCTGATGATAGACTCTAGAACACTGTATGCCCGGCCTACATTTCCAGGAAACAGACATTTCGATTGAAAACTACCGTCCAAACTAAGAATGTTAGTTCCATGTCAGTAGATATACGGACCAAAGGTTTGAACTCACCCCCCGTTGATCTCAGCCTGACAACATGCTACACTACATTCAAGAAGAACATTTAGACCTGTTTAAAACGTTGTTTTTTTAATAGATGATTTTGTCATTTTAGCTCTCGTGTTTGTGTTGGTAATGTTATCACAGCGCCTTGAGCTTACATTTAGTTTGTCATTTTAGCTCTCGTGTTTGTGTTTGTAATGTTATCACAGCGCCTTGAGCTTACATTTAGTTTGTTAACAGCGCTCTAGAAAATTAATTATTATTAGTAGTATTTGTCTAATTGGTTGGTGTTTTACAGTGTTGTAAAATGTCCTAATTACCCGAACTTATTCAATCTCTTCGACCCTCGTCTGACCCTCGGATCAATACATTGGCGTCAAATCAACTATTCATTCCCAGAGCGTGTCATCTGTCAAGTGCCCCCCTCCCCAAATTGCACATCAAATACACTCCCACAAACAAATATAAATAATACATCTTGTCTGTCACGCGTCTCTTTTTAACTCCGTCTGCTCCACCCAGCACCAGCCACACGAGCTGTAATGGATACACGCCACAATCATGTCCTTTAGACAAATCTTGTCTTCGGGGCTGCCTCCATTTATCATGCTTCCATTTTCACCCCCCCTCCCCTCCCCACACACCCACCCATCTCTCTCGTCTCTTTCCAAACATTGGTTTCATTCCTATCGCAACGGTGGGAGCGAAGCAATAAAATCAATGCTATGAACTATGGGCGCTTGACGCTAACACAGGAAGAAGATCACAGGTAGTGACTAGTAAATGGAGTGGGACCAGGGATTCAAGAAATTAAAATAATGTCCCTTTAGAAACCAACCCATTTTGTGTATTGAATGGGGAGAGAAATCAACAACGTTGTTTTGGAAATTAGAATCAGTTAAGGATAATATAATTATTGGGTGATTCTGTTTGATAGAGAGGCTTTGGACATTGGAGTTCTATTTAAAGACATATCGGGACACACACTATTTCTAATAGCTTTGAGAGAGGAAGAAATAGAGAGAGAGAATAGACGTACGAGCATGTAAGAACAAATGACAAAGGTTGTGTGAGTGAGAGATTAAGGAGGGGAGAGAGGGCGAGAGAGAGAGCCAGATTGAGGCGTATTTTTTCTAACGATTTGCCGATTAAATATCAGGACACGTTTTCTCATTAAGTGCAAAGAAGCGTGAGAGAGGAGAGAGAGAGAGAGAGAGAGAGAGGGAGAGAGAGAGGGGGGGGGGGGAGAGAGGGGGGGAGAGAGAGGGAGAGAGAGAGGGGGGGAGAGAGAGAGAGAGTGGAGAGATGTGTGAGTATGGAATTGGGAATAGGGTTCTGAAGAACAACGAGATAAAAATAGAATGGTACACTAAAAGGGGAGAAACTTCTTAAACAAAAATCTACGTCCGATAAAAACACACCAGAAAGCAGAGAGACAGAGAGAGGGGAGGGGGAGAGAAATATTTTTGAATGGTCAGACAAGAAATTGGAGAGTAAAAGACGAACTTATCTCCAATGTATACTAAGATCTCAGATAAAACTATTCTGCGATGTTCCACTAACTCAATCAGACCATCAATATAAAGAGTTCAGTTCAACTCTCTTCTCGCGCCATGACTATAAAACCCGAGAAAGAGGGAGAGACAAGATGGGTGTCCGGCGAGCACCATCTCGAGATCAATAGGCCGAGATCCCTGAGGGTCAAGACCAGTCACCAATTGTCGTAATAAACTTGTCATTTCCTGGGCACAGATTCACTGAGCCTGGAAGGCGAGGGAAACCCAAACGTGACGTCACGCAGTCGTCTGCATCTTTCGCTTGGCTACGCGCGTCTCGAGCCACTTTTTATCTGGTACAATTGGTCTGGATGGTCATTACAAAAAAAAAATTGTCAGAAGTCTTACAAACTAGTTTAAGCGTTATTAATTATCTTTTTTTAAATTAAGAAATAAGAAAGGACATTCTAGGCGTCAAGGACAATATCCCATAATTTTATTCAATTATGTTTAGGCCCAATACTTTCTACAAAATGCACCATCCTTATAAATCTAGTAATATTATACAACAATGTCATAAAAAGATGTAAAATCACAGCGATTATCCTTGTTGCAAATTAAAATGACAAATAACAACGCACCAATGTATCGATACCAAGTATTCACACCACATTCGTCCCCTCGATATATATATATATATATACATTTTTGCTGGTTGTAAAAAGCAAATGTCAAGTACTTACCGCTATTAATGCCAATGTCTGGATCGATACCGCCCTTTTGATCTCTATCCGACAGAAAATGAAGTGCAGGGGGAAATAATTGTGTGCAAAGAAAGGGAGACAAAAAAACAACACCCGAACTCCTATATCAATATATCCAAAGTCTGCCCGAGAATGAGTTTGTAACAAAAAAAAATGCACAAATACACAAATAAAGAAAGAGGAGGAAGGAAAATGTAATGCTTTGCTTGTCGTCTGCTTCAGCCCCCGTCCTTCGTCTGCTAGCCAGAGTTGCGGAAGTTGAGACACCGAGGACGTTAAGAGAGAGTTCATAGATCGATATCACACCAAGTTTCCATATCCTCCTCACCAAGCTAATTCCACTCCCCCTCCCCCCCTCACACAAAACAAAAAACAACAATAACATAAAACAGTTAATACACAACTATCTGGGCAGACATTTTTGTTGAGTCGTTATCAATGACGTATTAAGAACTGGTTATTGTTTTCAACATCTTCATTTAGCCGGTTTTATAGTACAGACAGCAGATTAAGGTCACAAGGTCACAATGGAAAGCACACTAAAGGAAGTATTAGTATGCGCCAAAGAGAAATGAGGCACCAATATTTCGATATTAGAATGCTCCAGTGACTGATAGAAACAAACAGACAAAACGATACTGATGGAGGAATAGATGAAGGATTGACAGACAGAAAGAAATACAGAAAGATAGAGAGATAGATAGATAGATAGATAGATAGATAGATGGATGGATGGATGGATGGATGGATTGATGGATGGATGGATGGATGGATAGATAGATAGATAGATAGATAGATAGATAGATAGATAGATAGATAGATAGATAGATAGATAGATAGATAGATAGATAGATAGATAGATAGATAGATAGATAGATGGATACAAAGACAACACACCAAGTGTTCACGAGAACTTTTCTTCTAGACACTTGCTAGCATGTTTCTATCAAGTCTTCAGACTGAATCCATTCCCTAAAATTTGCTTGTGTGTCTCATACACGAGTGTCAGAGGGCTTATCCTAGAGTGGCCCATAGAGCAAGGGAAAAAGTAATGTAGCTCCAATCAATATGTCATACTTGAGTAGATCGTGACAATTACTGGAACAGTTAATCGACCATCAGATTCCATTCAGTGTCGCTTAACGGCGACACACGAACTAGAAGGAAAAAAAAAGAACTACCAATGAACGATAAATCTGTCATTGCATCAAGAGTTCACTGAAGCCACCAAGTGTCACGAAGCGGCTATAATAAATACAATCACATTCAGATGAAGCAGCCGCTTTAACTTACAACTAAAACAACGTGTGCACGCTATCAAGCCAATGATGAGCAGCCTACTCGCCAGATTGAAGACAGTGACGTCAGGAGTGGGAAACATTGACCCAAGGAATAAAAAAGCACTGTCCTCTGGAATAAGAAACATCGGACTATGTAAAGGAACAAAAACACAACATTGCCCCATACAATAGGAAACATTGCTCTTTGGATTGGGAAATTAGCACAATGGAACAAAGAACGTAGCTAGAAAACTATAGTAAATAAGTACCAAGCCTTAGCCTTGAAAGTTGATTGTTGTTTTACATAACATTGTCATTTGGTCATTTAATATTAATAATAATTATATTCTTTATTATCCGCGAGGAAATTTCTTTTGCAAGTGTGCATTATACGAAACAATACATTTTTTAGCAAAACACCTTGTTTGCTAGCACACAAAATATACATTTATACCCCAGTTTCTCTTCAACATTACAGGTGAAACTGACAACAATAAGTTGCATCTTAATTCAACGATTTCATTGCCCAAGGAGTAGAAGAGTTCTTTTGTTTGTCTGTTTGTTTTTGTGATCGGTGTCTTTAGATCTTCTTTGGGATGGTCCAATGTTCAAATCATGAAGAAGAGGTTTACTGTGTGTAATGCTGTGATGTTTACTGTGTAATGTGTTGTCTAGATAGTCTACGTGCAAATGGTTTCAATGTCAACTGTGTCTCCTGCTGGTTAAATTAAAAACAAGATTCGTCTTTATCGGGACAAAGGAAATTCATTATTGGTCCACGTGTACAAAGTACGTGTACATGTTTTAGCTAATCTTTACTGTTAACAAATACAAAAGTGTGTACTAAACTTGAATGCATGTAAGCTTTTGTCACTGCCGCAGAAAAAAAAAAAAGGCCCGGTCTGGGGGGAGTGAGGAGTCTAGTTTGGAAAAAATGTTGAACTTATCGTGTTTATTAATTTTTTCTGCACCCTCCCCCTTAACTTTGTAACAAAATATATTTTGTCACACAATATGTAGCATTTTTCAATAGCCACATACTATTGATTAATCATACGGAACTAAATAAGGTCAATTGCTTGGTCAAACTATCACCACAGCAAACTGAGTGAACTAGAGCAGCAGTGGAGCACATTTGACTTCATTACACTTCAAGAGACGCTCATTTATTCTATTGTTTATTTGTATTAATCGTTTAAAGCGTAAGATCACTGAACGCTCTGTTGCTGTATTCTCCATGGTCTCTTAGTATATATTCGCACCAAAGATTTACTTGTACCTCATTAAATTAAAACCAACAAAAATTGCTAAAAACTATCCCAGCATGGGAGACCACGCAGATAAATCCACAGGAGTTTTTCCAGTTGTCGCCCTTTGCTTACGGAAGCAACTCCTAAGGTGGTTCAATGGGTTGTTAGTGGCACTCGGCCAACGATGAAATTGAAATTAACCTGAACGTGTCTAATGGATGAATTCTAAAGCACAACAAAATTACAGCATGTCAAAACAAATATAGTCACGTACAGTGCCGTCCTTAATACAATTCATTACTTGCTTCTCTTTACAATGAGTTTACAACCTAAGTTTAGATAGAGGAAAAAAACTGATCACTATTAATAGCCGGCATTTGTTTGGCTGTACAGTCATGTTTAATAGGCTGGATGTAAACCTGAACCACGGTGCACTGCTTTGTAGAGTGACATGCCGAACACAGGACTCTGAGCACAAGATGAACAGCTATTTAAAGTCTGTATATCATTGATGCCCAAACCACGACCCCCGGACCACATTTGGCCTGTGAGTAGTGTCTGTGACACAGTGTCACCAACCCCCCCCCCCCCCCCCCCACTCTGCCAACATTGCATAATGAAGTCGCAGAGGCCCGATGCTTTCCAGTGATGTGGCCCTTCACACAACGTATGGGGGAGGTTTTATGGCCCACAACTTTCAAAAGGTTGGCCACCCCCGCTCTATATCAAGTGGGACTGCTCTAGGCTAGAACTACAATAAACAAGCAAGATGATATTGACCATTTGTGATAGCATAAAAACGATTTTTATATAGAATCGAGAAAAATTGTTTCAGAATATCAATTTGGGAAGTTTAATAGAGGTTTATGTTTGTAAAGAAGAAAAAAAACAAATAAGTTGGTTAACAAAATGTGGTTGAGACCGTGCTTTGGTAACGAGCTGGCTTACGTTCCACTGACACTCACAGACTCCCACACGAGAAGGAGAGAATTGATCCAAGCCAAAAGGTTTGATGGTTTCTAAGACTTCCGGTCTAGGGGGTGAAACGTGAAGACGATCTGTTCTACCTGCCCGTCTAGATTTTTTGTCTACACCTCTCTTGCCTTGCGTGTGTGGAAGGGGGGGGGGGTGTACTCGTTATCAAGGAGTCACAGCCAGATAGAGGGCGGAGAAGCTTGGAATGATTATAAGAATATTTCTCCAAGATAATGTTTTTAAAGAGAGAGAGAGAAACAATTCAAACAAGATAGGAGGATTACAAAAAGTGATTAGTAAAAGTCAAACATTTCACGTGCATAGTAAACAGATGCGAACATGACGAAGGAACTGATGTGTTAATGAGTGTCTGTTAACTAGTCTAATTGGCAGCGCCACATTTAGTCATGAATGTATACTCTTTGTGTATAAACTGTTATTTATCTCCAATGTCTAACGCTATAGAGAGTCTAGTGATGCCAACTAAAGAGTATAGAGCAGGACTTAATTATTACGTTTGGCACGCTGCAACTTTAGTCACATTAATACGGCAGCGATGAAAAAAAAAATTATTACAGGTTTAGAGTCTCTGATAAACACAGGGCGCCCTTTCGAAGTCTAGCATGTCGATAAGGGGAGCAGGCAGATAAAGGAGTTGACAAGCAGCTACGTGGGTGAAGCCAAAGTTGGGATTGAGGACGCTGTCTATTCGAACCTAGTGCGCCATCAAAGTTTGGCACCATGGCCAAAGACTGGAGATAGGAGCCTTCACATTCCTGAGACAATCTTATCATGACAGCTGTTGGGAAGTCTCAGATCTGGCATGAAACAGAGAGCGATCTGCTCCCATATCTTGACCTGATCAGGTCCACTTTCTCCAATCCGTAAACCCAAAGACCACCAGTTTCCTGATGTACACATAGTGGCAGTTTCGACGAAAGGACCCAATCTATGGTTATAGTTCAATAAAAGTGTTACTTCTTAAGGGCGTTGGAATATTACCGCATGTAAGCGGAATGGGAGTTGGCACAAGACGACTAGAACTATCTAGCGGTGCGAAGATGATGAAAGCATATATAAAAAAAAAGATTTCTGATTCATTGCTAGACATTTATTAGTCATAGAGAAACAGGTCTTTCAATAAAGACTTTTGTCCTTTCACTGAATCATAGTATTCAGTACACGATCCTGATCATAAAATATATACCATAGAGCAGCGGTTCTCAACCTTTTAAGCTCGGCGACCCCTTTTTACAATCCCCCACTCTGCCGCCCCCCCCCCCCCCCCATACACAAATACAGAATTGTAGGGTAGACAATGACAATCCATATTTTCGATGGTCTTAGGCGACCCCTGGCAAATTGTCAATCGACCCCCAAATGAGTCGCGACCCACAGGTTGAGGGTTAGTAAAAGTTTAAAAAAGAAAAAAGAGGACTATAAAATATAGGTGTCGGCCTTGCCAGTCACGTGATCAACTAGAAGCCCACTGGGACCGAGTCCAAGACAAGGGAAAAAAAGTGTCCCACCTAAAAAAAAAAATCACTGTCGAGGATCTGAACGTGAGGGAGGGTCACTTTAACAAAATGATACAATAATAACAGATCAATACACATTATAATTTCATTGCTATTGTCCTGCTAAAAATCCCAACGTAGGCTCAACGTGCTTTGAAAAACTGACATAAACTATAAAACTAGAAAAATGTATATACAAATTAATATTAAATGAAAACAAGTAGATAATAGACAGTAATATAGTAGTCTTAATTGTGTGACAAAGTGCTAGTCTCTATCTGAAACTGAATACAGTACATGGATATACCGTGACGTTAAACTTTGGGCTGTGTCCATATAAAGGTTAGCAAGTAGTACGTGTCTAGATCTAGAAAACGTCAACGAGTCTATCTTCAGATACGAGTCAAAGAGTTACGTTAGCATAGGGTGTGATCCCTCCTGCGGTACAGGAACTTTTCAGCACTATTTAGGCAACAGTGACGTAATGTTGACACCTAAGTCTTTGTACCTAAGACTGGGAGGATACATCCAAGTTTATTTGAGAAATAATAGTCTAAGGGGAGGGGGAGATAACTATGGTGGGGGGGGGGGGAGATAACTATGGTAGTGGGGGGAAGGGGGTTAGAGAAAGATAACTATGTCCAACTATTATCAAGACTAGACTGTACTAGAACTTATTTCTAATCAAATAAACTCACCCAATTTGTATATCAGGCTTCAGAATAGGTTCAAATCCAAGCGTCAATCTCGTCTGGGGTATCCTACAAGACTAGCAATATGGCAGCATATTTTGTATGCATTATAGAACAATGTCCACTAACGGAGAAACAAGCGTTCATTCCATTAGTAGGCAGACATTTTCAGTCTTCAGTTTCAATTGTTAGGAATCGGAAAGACCGGTGCTGAATGGTGGACACATGCATTTAGCCCCATCGACAGACAAGAGGCTATTCTGTCACAGCGATGACCTCTAACATCCAACTTGGTCAAAATAAGCACGTGCCAGATACCCTTACCCCCTCAGCCCGCTGACCATATTGACCCAGTGCCGCATTAGTCCGGGCTTTCATCAATACCAGCACCTTGACCGGACACACCAGAGGCCCATTTCTGGTCTGTTTACAACTGGACACGCCGGATCAATGAGTGGGTCAGCAATGTCCAGGCTCACACAAAAAAACACGCACACACACACGCTACACGTTCGTTCGTGAGTGGTAACAGCGCATCATTTCACGCGCGATCATTCATCTCTAGATGCCTTAGGACATTATACAAATAAGTCCTACAATAGGACGTTCTCAAAATAAGTCCTACATTAGGACATTCTCATAAAAATAAATTCTTCAATAGAACGTTCTCAAAATAAGTCCTACAATAGGACGTTCTGAAAATCAGTCCTACAATTAGTAAGTTCTTAAAATAAGTCCTACAATAGGACATTTTCATCAAAATAAGTCCTACAATAGGACATTCTCATCAAAATAAGTCCTACAATAGGACATTCTCATCAAAATAAGTCCTACAATAGGACGTTCTTAAATAAGTCCTACAATAGGAAGTTCTTAAAATAAGTCCTACAATAGGACATTCTCATCAAAATAAGTCCTACAATAGGAAGTTCTTAAAATAAGTCCTACAATAGGACATTCTCATCAAAATAAGTCCTACAATAGGACGTTCTTAAATAAGTCCTACAATAAGACGTTCTTAAAATAAGTCCTACAAAAGGACATTATCATCAAAAAAGTCCTACAATTACTTATATGTTTGTTAGAGAAAATTAATACAAATGTCTATGTCTACTGTCAGGGACAGGTTTGATGGCTACCCATTGTGTAAATACTTATACAAAAGCAACCCTTAACCCCAATGGTGCAACCTTTACCAAGCAAAGAAATAAAAATTAGACGTAGTAGCTCCATACTCTGATCTAACAATCACAAGGATCAGTGATGCTCAACCTACGACCCATGAGGCGGTACTATCCGACCCCTAGAAACTACTGCCCATAAATGAGGGCCAGGGGCTCGATTCCATCGAGAATGAAGCCTTCAATTTAGCATTCTGTCAGACGCTCTTTCCAGCCAACACACTTCTGCAGAGGTCACCTCGTCAATCCACTTGCTATGATAAAGAGTTGGATGACGGAAACTGAAAACTGAAAAAAAAAATGGGAGGGTGGGAGGAGGGCTAAGGTTACAGCAGTGACCTCTAGGTCAAGACAGACGTCATCCCATCAGCATGTCTCATAAGTAATCCTGTAGCGTACTTCAAGGGGTCTCAACCTGTTACGGGAAACAATGCCAACATCTCCAGAGTCCTAACCCCCCGACGAAACTTCTCAAACAAAGGGAGAAAAAATCTCCCGACACAGCTTCACGCAGATACATTGAGTTGAAAAGATTTTGGCACCTGACTTTAAAACCCTTACGAGGGACGGACACATTTAGCAAGTGTAAGCAGTACGTTTTTGTTTTTTTTTGTTTTGTTTCTCGGAACGCGAGACACAGGGGATGTAGCTCGCACATTCAATAAATCAGTAGCCCGATAAGAAAGTGCAGGTGCTACTACCCCCTTGTGAGATACGACTCTGCCAAAGCCATTTAGCCCTTGTGTTTTGCATAGCTACAGACATAAACAGCACAGGAATGTACATGATCGTGTCAGCTTTTTTTTAGCCCAACCCTAACACTCAGACTGTAACAGTGCAGTATGAACAGAAAGCTCCGAAGAACAAACAAACAATATATTTTATAAGACAACGTTTTTAGGTAGATCTGGATCATATGCATTTAATTGACAACTAAATCAATTTGTATCGACTACATTCCCCCACCCTTTCTTTTTCTTTCTCTCATACACACACAAACCAGGGGCGTTTACTATTGAAGTTTCAAAGTTCAAGAATTCTAATCGATACGCTGATATTAAGGGGTTTACACAATAGGTGCCGAGATGGTCATTCCCTCTGGTAATATACTTTACTGTTTAATAAGGAATAAGGAATCGCCTCTGTTGCTAAGTGTTTACAGGTATTTGTTTGTGTATCATCCCATCTCGCCTCAATAGTATTGACGAGTTCTAAAAACACAACATTGTCGTGCTAGCAGGACGGAGTGTATCATGTTTCCATCGCTACAACGACAACAAGAACAACATATCAAGCAGATCACAGCGACCTCCGTTGCCTCGCATGAATTCCTGGAGATGTTCAAACAAAGTCTTTCCAAGCCAATGGACAGGTAAACGTGTGACGGACTGACATACCGGGGTTTGCTTTACCTGGACTAGCTCTTCACTCACTCAGGCGGCAACAGAGCTTGGGACAGGTAGCCAAACAAAATGGTGTGATTTAACAAACCGGGGAGAACGGGGCACCCTCGCACAGGAGGATAAAAACAAGAAGAACTGAATCATCGTAAGACTCGTACGTCATTTAGAAACGGGACACTTACTAAATGCGTGTCATGTGATATAACGAAATAGGAGATGCATTGACTCCAGTGGTGGCCAACTCTTTTAGACGCGGAGGCTATGTAAGTATCTATTTGAGTGTCATGGGGCCAGATCCAATAAAAACATCGTAGGGCCCAAATAAACCTGAGTCTGCGCAGCTTTATTAAGTACTTAGAGCAGACGTTTATAAGGGACCAGATAGTATCACGACTCAGGCCTGATAAAGCCCGCGGGCAGTGGTTTGTGCATCATTAATTTGCTCAATATAATAAAACGTGATCAAAGGTTTGCCAGTGTTTCATAAGGAGATGTATTGATGTCATATGGAGATGTATTGATGTAGGATTGCGTTTTACTTTTGTTAGCTGTTGTAACTCGTCACTAGTGGCACCTAACTGCTCGAGCTGTCCGTGTAACACACACAGTCACAATAAGTCTGCAACTTGTAAACAAGAGATGATGGTATGATGTCGGAAACACCGATGGGGGCGGCCCGCGTCTCTCCTGTCGGACAAGAGACCAGAAGAGTGCAGCCGGCACGATGGGGGCGGCCCGCTTTTCTCCTGTTAGACAAGAGACCAGAACAGTGCAGCTGGCACGATGGGGGTGGACCGCTTTTCTCCTGTTGGACAAGAGACCAGAACAGTGCAGCCGGCACGATGGGAGCGGCCCGCTATTCTCCTGTTGGACAAGACACCAGAACAGTGCAGCTGGCACGATGGGGGCGGCCCGCGTCTCTCTTGTCGGACAAGAGACCAGAACAGTGCAGCCGGCACGATGGGGAGGCCCGCTATTCTCCTGTTGGACAAGACACCAGAACAGTGCAGCTGGCACGATGGGGGCGGCCCGCGTCTCTCTTGTCGGACAAGAGACCAGAACAATGCAGCCGGCACGATGGGGAGGCCCGCTATTCTCCTGTTGGACAAGACACCAGAACAGTGCAGTTGGCACGATGGGGGCGGCCCGCTATTCTCCTGTTGGACAAGACACCAGAACAGTGCAGCTGGCACGATGGGGGCGGTCCGCGTCTCTCTTGTCGGACAAGAGACCAGATTAACAGTGCAGCCGGCACAAAGATTAATCCACTCAATAAATGATTAGCCCACCAGGGCCGGGGGAGAGAATCAAGCCCGTTTCACGCCTCCCGTGACCAAACGTTCCTGCCGAGGCCATCATTGGGCCATCAACTATTCATGAGCTTCATCAATGGCCACGTGGGTGTGATGCTGATTGGGATGAACAGCTACGGGGCACTTTGTCTCCCCTCGCTAAGCCCTGGAGACGATGTGGCACTACTGCTGACTCCTCTAACTAGTTTAAATATACACGTTGATGACGCCTAGCGAGGATAAATAGCTGACTCTTAACTAGGTAGTAAGACATCTTCTGCCGACTCTAGCATTTCATGATACAAGTATTGATAAAGGAGACCTACCGATGGCAGTGCAAATAAGTGTATAAAGTATGTGTTATGACAGTATAAGGTTATTGGAGTGTTTGTAAGTAAATGGTCTGTAAATATAAGATATATAAGTAAATGTGTTTAAGTATAAATTTATAAGCATACGAATTGTAAGTATAATAATAATAATCTTTATTATCCATAAGGAAATTTGTATTACAATGTGTGCATTACACCAAACAAAACATTATAACTATCGAAAACCAAAATATACCTTCATACCAGACTCACGAGGTTGGTGAATATAGCATATTTAAGTATAAGGTATATAAATGTAGGAGGGTATTAAGAGTTGAACTGTCTACAACTACAAATTGTTCACAAATACTGATCATTTGTTAAGATAGGATCTGAGCAGAGTTCTACATAATGTATATAGCATAGAGTTCAATGCACTCTGCATTCAAACCTGAAAGGAAAACAGATTTACGAGATAAATCAATGTGTGACCTTATCTTCAATTCAAACACAGACCTTGTAGAGTCACTGAGTCATGGTGGTGGACACACTATTTCATCATAATCAGCAGATAACAGACGAGAAAGTCTCTCGTAAAAGGGCACCAGCCCCATACGTACATAAACATTGTCCAACTAGAGTGAGTATGCTTACGACGTCTCACCTCGCGTAGCGTAGACAGAGAATCCCTCGGATAGAGACAGGCTGTACTATATTAACCAAGCTACAGAGAGCATTCTTTATATTCAAAGTAATAACAGTAATAACTTTATTAAGAGACTAGGGAAAAAAAACAGGCGACAATTTTAT
Source organism: Biomphalaria pfeifferi (assembly GCA_030265305.1). Taxonomy (NCBI): domain Eukaryota; kingdom Metazoa; phylum Mollusca; class Gastropoda; family Planorbidae; genus Biomphalaria; species Biomphalaria pfeifferi. The sequence goes on from JASAOG010000405.1 coordinate 50,275, forward strand.
ATTTAAAATATATAAAAAAGAATCGAACTGGATAGATATATTGACTGAGTCACTGACTTGTTGAGGAAACAGCGGCATGTGGATAAGACAATGACATGTAGATAAGACAATGGCGTGTGTTGTCAATACCCTGCCATCAGTAATAGCTGTGTGTCGACACATGTCATGTGAAGAGAATGTGAATGTGTTACCCTAACCTTCCACAGTACTCTACAGCATACCAGTTTTCAGTTCTACAGTTCCTATTATTTGATTCAATAGTTTAAAAACTTCAAGCCAATAAATACATTCAGATAGTTCTAGAACGCGGCCTAAATAAACAATAGAATCGAGACAGTTGTTAAAAACATTGTGGTGACATAGAGAGTGGCATTCTATTGACATTAACTGGACAGGTGTTAGGTTCACCTGCTTCAGTGTGGTCATCCAATTTCATGAAACAAATATGTTATTCGCAAACACAGCCTACCCTACATATAGCAATACAGAGTTCAAGCCTTGGCTCTTCAACGTATTGAGTACAAATAGTTGCTATTCAAATACGCACATCAGCTGTCCCAGATTGTTTTTTATAATCAGTAACAATGCTCCTTTCATTCAAAGTAATAGCACTTAAATGCTCAGGCACACTGATTCATTATTTAGTCATTCTTATACTGGCTTCTAAATAGTTCAGCCAATTAACGAGCGATAACTGCGTCGATCATATTACTTTAACCATGTTGCTTCCCTTGCTCACTATACATAGACAAAAATACACTGCAAATTTTAAAATAATAAATAGAGAACCTAGATATATATATATATATATATATATATATATATATATATATATATATATATATATATATATATATATATATATATATATATATATATATATATATATATATATATATTAGAGAGAGAGAGAGAGAGAGAGAGAGTTTTCTTTATAAATTAAGTTTGAATAAAAATATTTTAACAAGACAAAAATTCTTGGCGAGAGAAAAATCATGCATGTTTTTTCTTCAAATTCAACCTTTCTACATTTCCATGTACTGATTAACACCTGTGGTTAACTGGAGATCTATTAACCCATGACATAAACAAAGGCGAAGCAATGTTTCCTTGTACCTGGGTTCAAGAATTGGGGAGCCCCCTTCCCTTAGGTTGAGTTCAACAGAAACCAAATCGACTTTGTATCAATATAGTTACTAAAACGTTTTACAAAGCAATAGTGTCATTACACTCAATTCAATGATAGTCATTTTTCTTTCCCTTTCAATGCACCCTAATTATTAAGGGCGCTATAAACTCACGGTTGCCACAGCACTGAACACTGGTTATAAACATTTTATATACAAACTTTATTAAGATTCTCAAAGGATTCACTATCAGTGTTTCCCCAACCTTTTCCTTTAATTGAACACTTCGCACATTCTGAGTATTCAGCGAAACACTTTGTTTGTTTTTAGAGAGATTAATTCCCATGGTGGCCTACTAGTTAATTAGTCCAGTAGTTCGTGGAACACCTATTCAGGCATCTCGGAACACAGTTTGGCAAACACTGCCCTATCCTTTAATGTTCATCAAATATCTAGATGAAAGAGACAAAGACTCCAAAGTTTCACTCAAGTTTGAAAACCTCTTTACTTTCAACTGAAGCCTAGCAACACTTTGCACAGAGTTCTCGCCTGTCACTCAAGAAACATGATAAATCGAGAGGGGGGAAAAAAGGTCAGGAGAAGACAATCGGTGAAATACTTTTCAATTGACTTACTGGCCCTTGTGAACATTTTCTTTCACCTGCACTAAGTGCAGACCCCCTGTTCCCCCCACCAGTAGACCAAGAGATCTGCTTCTCCACTTCGCCCCGTGGCAGCAATGAGCCAGGAGAACGCGCCAGCAATTCGAACTCCGAGGAGAGCAGGTCTCTCCCCGCTACCGATGGTTAGGAATGACGACCATTTGTCACGCCCGGGGACCGCCCTGGGCGATGGCATTGTTACTGACTGCGGGTGCCGTTTTGTGAAGGGAGCCCTCGGGGAAGATGCTCGACCTCTGACTTGTTCAGGTTCCTTTTATGTAATTATAGTCCCGACACAGCACGAGATTCAATGGGCTTCCTTTGTAGCAGTTCTTTCTGGCTTCTTGAACTTGAACCTTAAACCTTGCGATTAGGAGCATCTGAATGCACAGAACCATATTTAGTAGCAATGCAATGTAAAAAATCAGATTAAGCAAAATTTTATCGCACAGAGCGATTTCATCATAAAGCGAAAACCCATTTTACAATGCATGTTAATTAATTTACATACACAATGTAAAGAATACTGCGAAACAAGAAGAAATATATATATAGAAGTAACTTTCTTCTTCTTCTTGAAACTGTCAGGTAGAGTTGAGCCTTCGGCTCTTGGAACTCCAGGCCAGCAAAAGTGAACAAGAGCTATCTCTCACCGGCCTGAATGAGAACAGTGTACATAGATCATTGAAATGAAAATGATACTAAAAACAGTAGGAAATGCGCTTAATTGTGTAAGTCATGTGAAGTATCTTTGTCCATCAACATGCCCTACGATGGGGGAGGTAAAGTGGGTTTGTGATCGTGCTGGCCACATGACACCCTCGTTAACAGGTGGATTTAGGAACATCATGTTATCCTACAATAGGCGGAGTATATTGAACAGATCATTAAAAAAAACAAAATTATTCGCTAACGTTACAAGGTTATCCACAACAGAAGCAGACGAGAATGTACAAGGGAAACAAAGGAAAAGCTAAGGGAGATTATTCCGCTACGTGAACGCCGATGTGGTGAGATAAGGGAGGTAACAAAAGAAATATACAAGCCATTGCGTCACGACTGTACTCTATTCTACAAAAACCTGTTTACCTGTGTAACTAGGTTGTGACAGAACAATGGAAAGCGATTACATTCCAAGCTGCACACAGGCATACAGACAAGGGGGGGGGGGGGGAGTTTTTATAAGTTTTAATAAGCATCAATTTATCGAGTCTAGTGGAGAGATAATAAAAAAAGTAGTAGTTATGTTATTTCAAGTTAGAAACATTCAGGTGATAGGAGACAACCCTACATCGAATCATCCTGGAAGTAATAATGTACCCTTATCAGAGACCTTGTCATCTATAGGACAGTTGATGTAAAGGTCATCTGTTTCTATGGCCGACGGTTGTCAAGGGTGTCATGTAGCCGGCACTACGTTCGCAAACTAATGTCAGATAGCCATTAGAGTTGGGTCAGGGCATCCTTAAAATCCCGAAACTTAGAATCCCAGTCTTCACAGAGATTCGAACCCGAGGCCCCTCGTTTCGGAAGCCAAGCGCTTTGCACTCACACTGCAATATGACATGTTTCAGATATTGTGGATATGAGATGAAAGTAAAACGGAAACAGGAGAGAGGGAGGGAGAGAGAGAGAGAGAGAGAGAGAAGAAGAAGCTATCAGAAGAAGGAAAGAGATTTGTTAGCGTCTGACTGAGACTTATTAAATGACGCAGAGTGATCAAGAACCAAAACTCCAACTTGAAAACAACAACAAACATCTTTTAACTAACGAGCAGCGTTAAGTCCCTTGTTTCATCTCTCTCAGACCAGTGGTAAAGAACTCCATTATCCTGGACAATGACATCAAACATTCATGTGGATATCGATTTCATGGATTCAATCCATCCATCCTTAGTCAACACACAGACAGTATGCACAGACACACACACAGATCTAATACACACACATATTCTAACTCACAGCAGACATATCAAGCACGCACACAATCTTAAAACAGACATCAAGCACATACACACGATGTCACACAGACAGACATGAAACACATACACACTGACAACGCGCATACAACACACACAATCTGACACAAAGACACATACACACACACAAGGTAGCACAAAACACGAATACACACAATTTAACACACACACTGACTCACAATCTTATGAAAGATATCAGGCACACACACACACTTTTGTCTAGTTTGAACCTATGATTTATTTCCAGCTCAGCTAGAGGATTACAAGATTAAACCCCCAGACATACGGCTCAATAATCTTACATTCAAATGCAGAGCGAGTGGCGGGGAAAGATCAAAACGTTCAATCAAGGAGCGGGGGGGGGGGGGGGGGGTTCCAATCGAAAGGAACTGATTTATTGTAAGACATTGAAAAACAAATTTCATTTCAACCAAAGGAAGAGCAAAACTGATAAGAATAATTTGACATTTAATCAGAGAGTGAGGTAAAAATTATTTATTTTACCGAAATGTATTTAGACTATCTGCAAATGATAAAGACAAACTTTATTTTTGCTGAAGAAACAAAAGTCAACATAAAATACAAATAGCATTTGACTTTTCTAATAAAGCTTGTCTTAATTAATGAGAAATGCAGTATTTCCCGTGGATACGCAGCCCCAGCTGACCTACATATTTCGCCACATCCAATATATGCCTACAAAAGGCATTGGTTTTACAGCCCTACGTTTTTTTAAACAAAGCCTACGTCTGCTCCTACAGTGAGAACACACGAAATCAAAGTGGGAACAACAAAAACTTGAACCAAACATTGATGTGAATAAAGAAATTGACAGTTTCATTAAAGTGTTTAGAGCTGGGCAGAGACGTTAATGAAGTCGATAGAGGAGGAGTGGGGGGGAGGGGAGGGAGACAGGGAGAGACTTAAGCTGCAGGGAGGAGAAGAGAGAGACTTGTAAGAGAGGCTGGGGAGAGAGAGAGAGAGGGGGGGGGGGGTATCGGAAAGTCGTTTCATCTTATTTGAAAACACACCACCGTGGGTGAGATCGATCGGACGTTGGTATTAGAGCTTTCGGTAATTCGTTGATTGCCAGATGACTGCATGGCAGTTTTCGATACTTCGCAAGCATGAAAGAGAAAGGAAAACAACGAGAGGGCGAGGGCGAGGGGGGGCGGCGGCTTCTGGGTGAATTATCGAGATATTCCCAATTGCTTGCAGTCTTGTCACAGTCACACAGGCGAGTGGAAGTACTTGTCAGTCACACAGGGCGAGTGGAAGTACTTGTCACAGTCAGGCGATGAGTCGCGAAGTACTTGGTCACTCAGCCATTGACACGGTTATGTAATGAGACAAGAGGAACAAGAACAAGCAGATAGGGGAAGAGGCGGGGGGGGGGGGGACTGCAGGTGTTGAATGGCCTGGTGTGTGTGTTTAGAGCTCGTACTGTCTTTCTTTGGGGCGCGTTGAGTGCAACAACAACCCAAAGATAAATAAATAAATAAAATAAATCTCTGATACACACAGAAGTAATAAAAGAGGAATTCACTTTAAACTAAAATCATTTTTGTGAATTTCAACAAAAAAAAGGGAAACATTGCAACCAGACTAGGGGCTGAGCATCAATTAAGATAAATAAAATAGAAACTTTACACTTGATTATTAGTAATCGTCATTGAAGCCGCCGGCGTTGTTAACTCGGATTTGTATAAAACAGAAAGATAATCTTTCTCTCTCATTACATTGCGACCTTTTCTTAAGAGGAAAAGCCGGCTATGTCACTGTCGTATCATCATGAGTGAGGACAGGAATGTCAGAGTCAAGTTAATACAGACTCGCCGTTGTGTTTATGTAGATGACGGTAGATATTATATTATTGGTAACATATTGAAGTTCAATTATAGTGTAAGTCCTACTACCATTTAACCTTTCCTCCCCAAACTATCCATCCTCTTTCTAAACTCTCTCCTTTCATTCCTTTCTTCTTTCCTTCCTCGTTTTCCTGTGTACTCCCAACACTCAAGCCTGGGGATATGAGAAGGAGAAAGGGGAGGTGATTCATGAGCAAATTACCCACGGGAGATAACCGAGACCTCGCCAGTAAGAGTTGTTCCCCGTTAACTGTAAAAAGATTCTGCTAAATGAGAAACAGCTTTTCACGATGCTAACGTCAAAGGGAAGGAGGGGGGCAGAAAGGGGAGATAAAAAAAAAAGCTCCATTTCGGTCTTCTATAGGAGGTGCGCAAGTGAGGGCGCACATAACACACACACACTCAACGATCTTATCTATCAGAAAAAGAACCGAAATAAACAAATAAAAGTAACATGTGGGTAAAACTGTTTAGACATGCCCCCGTGGTCACGTGACACACCCGAATGTTGATTTCTAGGTGAACATGTGAAGATTGTGCTTATTAACATTCATCAGTGTATAAGAGCGAACTGATTACAATCTCCCTCCTCAGAGAGTGTACACTTGTTAAATACAAACAAAAAGTCTTGCACTCTAGACAATAATAACCGTACTGACGTTTTCAGGCAAAGCATATGATACAAGTTTGATCATTCCAGTCCGTCCGCCATTGGACTAAAATGCTGTAAATGTACTGATCTTGAGCGCCACTTCTCGTAATACCAATGTTCGTGTTGACATACTGGTCATCACCCTCCTCAAGCACCTGCCTGCCAGTGTCCACCTTATTTAACAGCTTCCAGCCAGAAACACTGAGGTCAGGTAGTCCACAGCAACCCAAGAACAGACATTTTTTTTTTTCTTAGCAGATGTGTTGGTGTAAGAAAATGGGTTGTTTTAGAATGGAACCTTTTTAAATACACACTGGAGATGGTCAAGACATTTGGATCACTGGCAGTGACACAATATTGTTCAGATCACAACCATAGATTGTTCGGGAATCAGTGTCCCTTGATGCACTTCTCTCACCCAATGAACCAATGTCTTGACGACACATTCACAAACCAAGAAAACGAGTTTGCTTTGCACGCCATGGTTACTACAGTTAATGGTGCAATTCGCCCAGTGGCGCAGCTATGGTAGGGGAGGGGAGAGAATTTGAAAATCCCCTCCCCCGTGCCCTCAAGGAGCGGGGACCCAAATGAGTGTTCGAAATTGTTTTTTTTTTTAAATTAAATATCAAATATTACGCAAAATGTAAGGGCCTCCAAACAGGTCGAGCCCCCCGGCCCACAAATAATGGCAAATTACTAGCTACGCCACTGAATTCGCATAGGTCTTAAATGTCCGTACACTTTCCATATATATATACAAAGTTCACCAAGGAATGACCAAAAAGTATAACATATTTATATTTCTTAGTGAATGTAACTTGTACAAATTGTCCAGGAAAATTGTTCATACTGTGAACTCTAGGTTAAAATCTAATTGATCGTCTCAGGGTACGATCGTAGACGCTTGTCTCCTGCTAATGCACGACGTATAGCTAAAGTTACTATAACCCTGTGATACAAGTGCACAGGCAAAACGTTCCATGAGAAACGCGTAGAACAGATGATGTATGCATTTCAGACACAATAGCAGGCTGTTTCGTTCTCCTCCCACTGCAAACTGGATTATGACAGGCACTTCATGCATTATGTCCACACTTCGTCCCTAATTAAAGAATACACAATCTTGACCCCAATCCTCGCTACTTTCATCTTAATATATGTGCCAGAAACGACGGTGTTGGTGCATGTGTGGGGGGGGGGGGGGAGTTCAGGGGCGCATGCTCCTATCTTTCTAAAAGTGTTCTGGGGAATGTTGCACCCTACATGCCGGACTCCCTGACAGCTATCGTGTTGAACCATGTATACAACATGTCAGGCTAGATTCGCAAAGTAAATGAATCCTAGAAGCGAAGCTTTTTTTTTTTCCTCCTCTCGTTTGAGCCATATCTCGGCTTGGATAAAAATTATTTCCAACGGCTAGGATTTGCTGCATACGCGAGTACTGTCTTCAGAACTCACAATGTGTACAAGAGAGAGAGAGAGAGGGGGGGGACCGACAGACAGAGAGAGCGAGAGAGAGAAAAAAAGAGAGATTGGTGGTAGATAGATAACACAACAAAAAAAAGAAGAGAGAACCATGTGAGGGACACACCTAAATAGTATGCAAAATAAAGGACTCGTCTAGAATCAGCAAAGGGGCGAAACTGTCTCATCCCTCGACACTACTTGATTGCAAGAGTTGTGGCTCATAATTCAGACAGCAATGAAGCCAGGGGCTAGCCGGGTGGAACAAAGGTTGATTGATTTCTTTGTGACATAACATTGACTTGCAATGTAAGATCGCTATGTATGATTAAGCAATACATCTCTCCTAATACACATGTAAACATACATTCCTGACGTAAACCCGATATCACTATCTCCAAAATAATCACAGACCTTCTCACCAGTAAAGAAGAGAGAGAAACTTTATTTATTACTTAAATGTGTCCAAGGTTAAGTTAGTACATTTATTATATTTTTTCACAACGAGGCTTTCAATGCAAAAACAAGCCAGCAGCACTTGCCTACGTAATGACAGAAACCAACACAACAACATCGTTGTCCAGAGTTATATCCCTTTAAAACTTTTAATTCAACCAAGACTACCCATACTTACATAAATACTTGAGAAAGTCAGGATTTGATCAATGAACCTTAGTATAAACCGGAACTTTTTAATGAAACCATTCTGTCTATGGAGTGCTACGTTATTTCAATACAGAATAGCATGACATCTAAATGACATGACATCTAAATAGCATGGCCTCTAAATAGCATGACATGACATCTAAATGACATATCTAAATAACATGGCATCTAAATAGTATGACATTACATCTAAATGATATGACACTTAAATGACATGACATCGAAATGTTTGTTTAAACTGAGCCAATGTATGAGACAATGTTGCATTGAGTTACTGACCTCGCCATGAGTCACTGTGACATGTACTAAGTCCAGGGTAGCAATACATGTTCAAAACTCGACATTCCATCGACATGCCACTCTTTGACCCCCGTGAATACAACAAAATTACTAACCAATTGAGATATGGCCTATTCGTTTACAATTCACCAGTGCCTACCCAGAACACACACTTCGAGTTCATTTTTTGTGTTTACAATCCTATGATCACTGACAAAGTCCCACCAAGCCGTACTTCACCCCGGAATATTAAAAACGGGAATTCGTGTCGCCATGTGAAATGTGGGAGACAGGAAGTGACGTTTGTCACCAGGGACTAACACATAAAGTTGTACACAAACACATTGACGGATGAAGAGGGGACATAATTCGATGTAACAACTGACCAGGGCTCGTTATTAAGATACTGGTGGTAATTATTAGCAGCTGAGGTAATTGCTGGGGAAATACCTTTCAATGACCACTTGTCCATACTATGTGATTGTAGGCTATTTATATGTCATCCTAAACGTAAGGGAGATAAGCAGAAAAAAAAATGGGATTTAAAAAAAAAATGGGGGGGGGGGGCATACGAGAAGATCCCAAAACCTGGGAGTAGTCTGAAAAAGAAAGAAGAGAAACCAAAACATTTAATGAAGACATGATAGAAAAGTAAAACAATAAGATGAGGTGAGGCAAGGGAGATCAATCCACGCTGATGTGTGACTACACTGGGTACAGGGTTATTGTTCTTAAAATCATAAATTCTTGTAACTTCAAATCTTGCTCATGGAGGGCGTCACTCGCTTCCATAGTGGTCAATTGTGATGAACTGAACAAAACAACTCTCGGGCACTATTGTCCAGCATGTGGACAAAACGGTCAGTCCAGGGACAAAATGGAAATCATCTAAACATCCCTTCGACCTGATTAGAATAATGGCCGTGTATCACCTGACCGATTCCCGGAGCTGGTCATTGGTTCGAAGTAATACTAACTAGGTCAGTTGACCTTCATGTGAAGCGGGTAGCTGAGACAAAACACTACTGGTTGGAAAGTAATTCTTGGATCCAGCCAACTTAAACAACGCGGGTAGAAAATAAGGGCTTGAGAGAGAGAGAAAGAGAAAGAGAAACAACATTATGAGCGAACCAAAGTTTATAAATATATTTAGCATGTGTGTGTGTGTTTAGTGTTAGTTGAAATGTACGTGTAAGCAAATTACAATGATGCCGTAGCGACTGCCACACTGTACGTAACCAAGATATGAACGAATGTGTGGAAACTAAAGTATGGTTATTTGTGCCACGCAGTGTGTGTAACATATCCATCGAGGGGTGGGGGGTGACATCATAAAACCCGTAACCTCCATTGATCCGTCCCCTCTGCTAACAAGTGATCAGATCAAAAGATTCACACCTTGCAAACCCGATCGATAGAAGAATACAAGGAGAATAAAAAAAAAAACAAATCTGTGTGCGACAAAATAGTCAACCGCCGGTACACCAAAAAAACAACAAAAAAAAAACAAAAAAAAAACAGCAAAAAAAGGCAGGCGACCCAAAGCAAGACCACGAATACGACAAAATGATGATGTAGAGGCAGGTCTACCACAGCTAAAGAGTTCGGGCATGGAGACGAAGAGAATAGGGAAGATCTGAATGGAAAGGTGTGGACACAGCCCTTCAAGGGGCCGTAGTGCCAGAGGGAGGGAGGGATGTGTGTCTGTGAGTAAAGGTGTGTACTTACAAATGAGACAAATGACTCTAGACTACTTTGATATGCTGTTCATACAGAAAGACACTTCAACGTTGTAGTGGCTCAGCTTGTTTTAGTCACATGTAGACTTTCCACTAAAAACTTTAGAGGACATTTAAGCTCTCCAATAAAACCTTTAGAGGACATTTAAACTCTCCAATAAAATCGTGAGAGGACATTTAAGCTCCTCACTAAAAACTTGATAGGACATTTAAGCTCTCCACTAAAAACTTGATAGGACATTTAAGCTCTCCAATAAAACCTTTAGAGGACATTTAAACTCTCCAATAAAAACGTGAGAGGATATTTAAGCTCTCCAATATAAAACTTGAGAGGACCTTTAAGCTCTTCAATAAAACCTTTAGAAGACATTTAAACTCTCCAATAAAAACTTGAGTAGACATTTAAACCCTTCATTATAAACTTGAGAGGACAGTTAATCTCTCCACTGAAAACTTTAGAGGACATTTAAACTCTCCAATAAAAACTTTCTTTAGAGGACATTTAAACTCTCCAATAAAAACTTTCTTTAGAGGACATTTAAACTCTCCACTAAAAACTTGAGAGGACATTTAATCTCTCCACTAAAAACTTGGGAGGACATTTAACCTCTCCACTAAAAACCTAAGAGGGGATTCGATAACCAAACTGTGGTGTCATTGTAATGAGTAGTATGAGAGTTTAATGTTAAGACGCAAACAACTTTTACTACAAGCAAAGGGTTTTGGAAATTCCAAGTTTTTGCTTGTAATAACAAGTCTTCGTGTACAGTTAATGGCCAGAGCCACAGACCTATCAGTATCCAAGAGCTGGTGTATTCATACACGAGGCCCCGTACGTGAGACACCACCGTGTCTAGAACTAGACACAACATTTGGACATTCACAGACTCGAATGTATTGTCTACCCTCGACAAGACTGCTCGCAGCTCGAGTTCACGAGAGAATGTTTTGTTTGCAATAGTCACACGGACACTCGCTCTACTGTTGACTATAATATACATATTTGTATACAAAGTTAGAACATTATACAACGATACAACATATACTGAGCACATAAACCCATTCAGATTTAAAAGGCATGCATTCACATGATCCAAAACACACACATTCCAAGTAATGTAACACACACTTCCGACGATCGACACATATTCATAATTTCAATTTAACTCATATACACTCCCACTAATGCAAATTCACACTAAACACGGCCATTCATGATTCAACACGTAAACAACTGAAATAATCGACTCAGACAGCGACAGACACCGGCATACATCTGTTGTCTCACTGCTTTGTCTCAATGGCAATGTTCAGCTGTGACGCAGACGTAATGCACACCATAGAAAGGTACCCGATGACAAAGAATTTTTTTTAAAGCCCTGAAACAAAAAGCTACAGATGTGTACATTCAAGACAAATACACTGGACTGCAGACGTCTCTAATGACGAGATAGTTGACTACTGAGCATTGAGAACTCTCAGGATTTTGGTGAATATGGCCGGAGCATGGGTTCAAACCCACGAGAAGTGCATTAGTGGCCGTAGGTTTTATCCTCCTTATCACAGCACTTAAATTGTCATGTACAGTAGCACTGTGATGTAATGTCAACACCTAAATATACATGTCTTACAAAAAAAAAACAATGATCTACTACAATAGACCAACCCCGGCAACTATTTAGCAATTAATTGATAATTATGAGAGCAGCCACTTTAACCCGTTTCTACCCAACGCGTCAAATTACACCCATTGCATGTTTTTTTTTAAGAAGCAACACATGATTGTAGTTTCTGGTGAAGCATGAGTGGGTTAAAGTGAGTGAAGCACTCCTGAACAAGAAGATCATCTTAAAATCCTTATGAACGTTGTTCGTTGAACTAGCATAGGCCCAGCTCTCTACAGACTCCACCAATCTATCAGCAAACACATTTCAATAACGGTTCAAGTCTTCTCCGTTAGCCTTACTCTCGCCCACCCATCGACCAGGCCAACATCAAACATTTTGACAGATGGTCGGTAATAAAGACAAGAATGAAATGAAGACGACTCGCCATAGAGAGCTCACAGAATCCAGACAACTCGAATCAGTCATGAACCCATGAGCGTTTCGAATCACTTATGAGTCAATAACAAGGACACCTCGAATCACTGAAGATTCCCTCGAGGACACAATGATACTTCTAACACAATTCAATAAATTATTTCTTCTAACTATTATATATCAGAATAATAACATAATAATAATCTCGCTTGTCATAACATCTTTATGGCTTTTTTTAACCTTCGGATTTCAAAACTATCAATCAAATCTGTTTTTTTTTTTCTCTCTTTCAGCAAATCTCTGCACAAATGATATAAATACTGAAACTGTCTGGCCATCACATTGCTTGTTCAAATGTATTTCTTAGACCGGTTCTTTATTTACTAGCCTAAGTTTCTCCAGCGGTGCTGTCTAGAGTTGGGGTTCAAACCCCAACCCGTTTCATTTTAATTTCTCAAGTTATAACACCTAGGTCTGGTTCAATTGGACAGTGAGGGCAGAACAAAGCTGTGTTTTACAATGTACAGACTGGACACATGCGCTTCTGTTTACAGAATAAGAACCCTCAACACTTAATCTTATCAAGACATCGAAGGAGGGCACCACCAACTGCGCGAGAACTGCTGAAGTGAGCTCCGGAGATAGGGGAAAGCAAGAGAGATGGATCACTCCGGCTTTACGTCAAGAGCCTCTAGGAGTATTGATCTGTTTCACTGGCACCTTACTCTCTTTGTTCAATAACTCCTCACTCTCTCTCACTCTCTTGTTAGTTTGTATCTCTCCCAGACCTCTGTCACTCATTCATTTCAGTGCCTCCAGCTTACTTTTAAGTCATTGCCTCTCTTTCATGTCATTATTTACTCCATCCACCTCATTTTAGTCATCTTTCATCTCTCTAATTCTCTCTTTCTATATTTCTCTTTCTATATTTCTCTCTCTCTCTCTCTCTCTTTAATTAGTCCTTCCTATTGTGTTCCAGACCCCCCCCCCCTCCTCCTTTTGTTTCTCTCTCTTGTTGCATTCACTTCCTTTGACTTTCTTCTAGCTTCTATCTCCGCCCAAACTGACAGTAAACATCCCATTGTTCTGTCATCATACTAAGTCAATAGCCAATATACTGGGTGTGTAACTAAATATAAATAATAAACCAGTATAATAAATGTTTCCCTTCGCAATTACACTGAAGACTTAGAAAGTAGTACAAAGTACTCTAGCCGTCAACTACAATAAAACGAACAAAATCAATGTTTACAAATATTTGCATATACTTCATTTAGATAAAGATAAATGAAACTATATAGGTAATAGCACTATATACACCGAGTAGTAGCTCTATCGGAGGCGCGGTTGCTGAGTGGTAAAGTGCTTGGCTTCCGAATCGGGAGTCCAGGATTCGAATCATTGTGACGACTGGGAGTTTTAATTTCGGGATCTTTGGGCGCCTCTGAGCCCACCCAGATCTTATGGGTACCTGACATTGGTTGGGGAAAAGTTAAGGCGATTTGTCGTTGTGCTGGTCACATGACACTGTCGTTAACCGTAGGCCTCATAAACAGATGACCTTTACATCATCTGCCCTTTAGACCATAAGGTCAGAAAAGGGAGCTTTACTTTTTTTTTTTTTTATCTCTATCAATGATAGGTATTAACTCTATGATGCCTGGATTTTCTCTATCTATGCTGGTTGGTAATTCTAATTACAGAACAATTAATAAATCACAAAAATGACTAAACTTAGTACCATGTATTGTTTAGTCCCTATCATGTATCCGATATCACAGTCAAGAGTAGTGCCCTGTATGTCTTCGACAAGGTAGATCTAGATTATATCTAACTGCCAGCTATTGTATTGTAACTCTATTCCAGGCGGCACCCCGAACATACAGAAATCGGCTTTCAAAAATTGCCAGTTATATTGAGTACAATCAAGTTCAACTCAAATAGTGCACTGGCTGAAATAAAACCCTACCAAAACTTGAGAGGGGCCATGCATTGTTGGTCTGTGTGCCTGCCTAAAGGAGTCGCCACAAGACAAACAAACACGAGAGGATCCCCTTGCCCCATCCTGCCAGGAGCTAGGTACAATATAAACAAACGAGACAAATCACTCCAAATAAACTATCTCCTCCCCCCACCCCTTTTCACTCCCTGAGCTCATTCGCCTCCTTCAAGTTTTATCTCCCCTTACTATATACGTTTGTCTGCTGAATGTTAAATAAGTCTATTTTTTAAATTGGTGACATAATCCAATCCATGTTTAATCGTTGCCGATACCTCCCATTACATGTCTATTACACCATTGTGCAGCGATACATTTTAATAACAGCATTAAACATAACAGCTCAAGTCAAAATACAAATTAGGCATAAACGTTTTTTCACACATATCTTATTTCTGGCTCACGGATTTATCCATCAGACCCTGGCAGGCACTTATCTCAAACATATACAATCTAGAGAATCTTGTAATACTCAATAATACACAGTTTTGTCGCATATTCTACACACTCTATACAAATGGCAATCAACTGGGTATGAAAGTTCACTCATTCATCATTAGAAACCAGAATCTGCTTTTCAATCAGTCAGTGCACACGTTACTTTAAAGCTGGAGCCAATGAGAAGTGATCAGGCAGAAGGGGATGGAGAGAGAAAGAGGTGACAAAAGAATAGAGAGAGTGAAAAAAAGACTTGGTGAAAAAGTGGAACAGAAATTAGGACAGATTGTGTCAACGATTAATAGCGATCCAATTGTCATCCTATCCTATATTCAGTATCTTTCAACGATTGCCATGCACTAGATGTCCTGAAAACTCGTCAGCGGAACTAATCAAACCCTCGCGAGAACATAAGTCACACGAGACTTTCAGCCAATCAGGCAGCACAGAAACAGTCACATGGAACGAGGCGGGAGAGAGACAGTAACTTTTCCGAAGGTTCAATAAGTACACTGACACTGTCAAGTCAACAATGTCTGCCACTGACACGTACGGCAAATGCCATCTTTACTAACAGAAGATTAATGTAAAGGTCAATCAAACGTACTGGGTCAAATATTAATAGGTCTTTTGTCCAGTCAAGCAGAACTAAACTCAAGACGAGAAATAATCTTCAACATACATTTATATATAAATAATATACATCCGACGTGTCATAGATATCCAAAAGGCATGTCTAAAACGCCAGTTATTACAAGAAAAACAAAAAAGGATCTTCTTTCTATATATTTTAAGGGGAAAGTTTAAAAAAAATTCAGAGTGGGATCAAATGAGATAGCGCGAACACGCAGACAAAAAAAAAAAAGAAGTGCAGAAGAAAAAAAGATTCCTTAAAGATAGAGACGTACAAGACAGTGTAAGACACGAGCAGACACGAGACGAGACAGTGGTGTACTCACGGTGTAGCTCTCTATCCAATGTCAAGTGGTGGTAGACACTACCAGGAACCTCAGACAGGCGAAAGAACCATTTAATCCCAACCATCAGCGTGTCTCGTTTAGTCTATTAAAAAAAAGTCATTTTAAAATAAAAAACAAAAGAGATAAAGGCAACGCCTTTAATAAAAACTAATCAGACAAAGTATACTACCTTATTCTACATACTCTCTCTTTTCCCTCCTCCCTATAAGGCATTTAATAAAGGGTGGCTAAAAACTGCGGTTTGGGGGGGGGGGGCATTGTACTACAGCATTAAGTGATTAGCAGGGGTTCTATGTTGACAAACCATGCATTTTTGTGCTACAAACACCAAACCTGGCACAGATGTTCAGTTTTTTATGCTGAATAAAATGTGATACATGGCCACAGCAAAATTTTAATCAGTTTCTACTTATAGTAACATTTATAGTAACATTAAAAATGGCCGCTTAAAGAAATTCATGTAAAGTGACAAACTGATAATTTTTAAGCTGCAAACACCACACCTGGCACACATGTTCAATTTATAATGCAAAACAAAATGTGATACAGAAAATGCACAAGTTTGTTAATTTTTTATTTTTAGTAACATAAAAATGGCCACAAAGGTAAATTTTGATTATGATGATAAATTGACCTTACATTTTTGAATCTGGTTCAATTAGTTCAATTAGTGTTAAATGCTTGAACTGGATGTTGTACTAGAAAGTCGGTTCCACAGACACAGCTGCATAAAGCAGTGCATTTTAATCCGGCCTTGTTGCACTTACAACGCTTGGATCTGCATTCTTTTTTACAAGCACATTTCATCAGTTCACGACAAGTCAAAGATGCTTGTGGCAAAACAGTCCAAAAAGGCTGCCATTGTCTGTCCATAAACTGCCAACCCCAGTCACTTGGATCTGGAAGCACTGGTTGTCGTTCATGTGCCTGGCTCCAAATATGGCCTCCTTGGTAAATTGCCCGTTTGCAGTGCTGAAACAAGGCCTCACTCGTTGGAGGAATGTTTTCAATTTGGCGGCCAGTCTTTGTAAACATGTATTTCCTGGAACTATTGACATCATGGCAGTTGCTACCTCTGTCATACAAAAGCGTCACAAAACGCTCCAGAACTGACATGTCATTAGCTGTTAGTTCAAATGGAGCACAACACAGTTTTTGAAATGTGGCTGTAACATGGTCGCATTTGCTCCAGACCTCCCAAGCTGTCTTCTTGCCGATACCATTAAAACAGCTGACGGTGTCACAACCTGTAAAACTGTGAAACAAAGGCAGACACTGGGCTTTGGCAACACCTAAAACTTTGCTTATGTCATGAGCTGCAATGTATCGGAAGTCTTTTCCTGCGCCCATGGCAATCCATAATTGCAGGTGAGGGTGGCGAGTCATGGCAGTCACAGAAAGAACCACCACATCTGTGTCGACAGTGCGAATCAGAATCCTGCGGCAATGTTCAGCTGCATGGGCCAGGTAAAGCATCATCCGTGTGTCTGCTTCCTCGTGATTACATGGTGAAAGATTCGTGTGGTCAATGGTAACAATAAGTTTCTCTGATTGTACTGTAAGAAGATATCGTGCTAGGAATGCAAACAACTGGGTCTTGTTCGCATCCACCCGCAAGAAACTTCCCCACTGCGATGGTAATACGGTTTCTGGCGTCACACGCTTTCTCTTCTCTAGTCTTCGTCGCTCTCTTGTGAAAGCTTTTAGGCTGTCACTTCGATAACAGTCACACACTACATTTAGACGATGGGAGACATTTTGCAGGGTCTGCATCACATAGGGGATAAACACCTGGTTTGCGTAGTCAGCAAATGTTTTTGCAGATCCTGGCCTCAACATATTGACAACAGCCGCTCCATCAAGGATGGTCATGTCAGTGACTGTTGGCACTGCTGATGAAGTTTGGAGAGGTTCCAAACACTCCAGCAACCCCGACTTGACACTCTCATTCGTCCATCACAGGACAGTGATGGAGGAGCCGACTGATTTTCATATGAAAAAAAGTCTGTCAAGCCCCCATTTCTGGTTTGGCATGCTACATACAACCTCGAAAAGAGGTAACAGTCACTTTTCAGTGATGAAATCCTATACTGTGGCGCTGATCGCTTCTTTCTTTTTGCACCAGCGATCAAGATGAAATTGTTTCGCCTGATTGGAGCAGAAACTGGCTTGGTCATGTTAACAAGTCTTTCTTGCATAAATTCGTTGTATTGAGCTACACCAGTCTTGTGTATATTACTCAAGGTCTTGTGTACAGCAGCATCAACAATGTTGTTATCATGAAGAGTGACTAACTCTGCGCTTTTTTCTAGAAATGGGTTGCCAGTTTCCTGTATCACATCCATTAATCTACACACGGCAGCCTTGAAGTTTTCTTGGAATCCTTTGTCTTGTTCATGATGCTGGTCTGATTCTTTGCTTCTTTTGATTTCAAAAGATAACTCTAGGTCTTAAAGAATTTTGGAGACCTCTGGCCCTCCAATCATCCAGCGTCTCAATGTTGAGGGGTTTTCAGTGAGTCCCACTGCTTCTCCCTCACCTTTGATGATGGCATTGTTTTGCTCATGTGCTTGGTCTAGTGCCATTTTTGAGAAGGGGCGAGATGTCTTTTGCAGACCGAATCGACCTTGCATCAAGTCTTCGTAGCACATTGAACTACCACCCTGCAGTTTCTTCATGTCATGAATGTGCACGGAGAGCCATCTTCCATAATTTTGTTGATCTAGTGCAAAAAACCAAGGCGCTAGCTCTTCTCGAGTTTGAAGATACAGTGTAAAGTTTCCATCTCGCAATGAGGCAACAAACACCCAGTAAAATCATCTCTAACTGCAGGACCAGTGTCCAGTATCTGTATGTTGGACTTGTTGTGATCATAGACTCTTTCCAGTCCTCAAAACACAGCACATTCTCTTCCAGTGCAGCACAAGACAATGAGTACTGTCTATAAGCATGTTTTAACAACATGAAGAGGGCGCATGCAGTCAACTGGTGAGCACGGCGAGTCCTTGTAACATGACTTCCATTAAGAAAAGACTCAGCACATCCAGATGTGGCTACTTTGGCATTAACCAGGGCTTCTACCCACCCACTGTCCTTTAGAAGGGTTCCAACAGTCTTTAAAAAAGACATTCCAATATGCAGTCCTCCAAGCAACAATGTAATTTTGTTTTCTCCATAAAATTCCGGGCATTTCCACTGAATTTGCTTAGCAATGGCAAACAAGGGCTGATCAGCAGTAATAACAGGAATCTGTCCAGGGTTGAGAAATTTGACTGCTTGCATCACCAAGTCCATAGCATGCTTCCTCATAGCTGGTGATTTAGAACTTTGATGGAACAATGGAAGAAGATATTCCTGGTGTGGGAGATCGTTTTGTTGGCTTTTTGATGCATGGAAGGCCCCCCCCCCCCCCCAGGAAACACAATCTGTATCAGCAGAAGGCACAGCCTCCATCCAGTCAAGCTCCGATGAGATAGCCTGCTTGAGAACGTCTCCAAGGACACCATTTTCCGTGAACCTGCAATTATCAGTTTGTCATTTGTATTGTGGGGTTGGGAAGGTTCCACTGGCATTTTCAGCAAGAATGGTGGGATACTTGTGAAGAAATCTGGTAACTCAGCAGCTGATAATGTTTTACTTATTGTTTCAACTTCTAATTCAGGTGACAGTATTCTCTAAGTTCCTTTGCATTGTTCACTAGGATGTTGAAATAGAGATATTGCAGTGCCATGGAATGAATCCTTGGAAGTTGTAGAGCTAGGATTGTGGTCTATATTGTCAACTGCAGCTGTTGTAAAGAGACCATGTCTAAGTTTCATAGGACACACAACTTTGTCATGTTGGTATTGTCTGCAGGCCTTCGCTGCCAATTCTGATGAAATTTCTAACACTCTTTTGTATGAAATGCTCAGGCCTAGACTGTGCATGCGTTCAACTAGTTCCTTTTTTCTTGTCTGTGCGTGTATCAGTGTATCGTTAAACCAACATAGACTGGGACAGGTGGTTCTCTATTTTTGGAATGTTTATTCGTTGTGGAAGTGTTGGCCCTTGATCTCTTCCCCTCTGTTTTCACTGCATTAAAACTTGCAAGCTGAGCAAGCGACAGTGCTGCTTGGTTCTTCCCTTTGTTTGATGCAATGCTTGGGCCCTGTAATATCATCTGCATCAAAGCCAACAGACTCTCTGGAATGCTTGTGTTCTGAACATCTTCAGTGCATGAAGCATTAAATCTGGCCTGCAAACTAAATAGATCCCTGCGTACTATCCTTGCTGCCTTTGCTAGATGTACAGCTTCGTCATCTATGGTTTCAGCATAGGCCTCTTGTAAGGTAGTGTTTAAACTGTCTGTGAATGTTAACAGAATGTCTCTGCCACTGTTGTGGGTTTGAAGGTCTGGAAAATGTGATAAAAGCCGTGTTTTCAGTCTGCTACTGTGCAAATAGCCAGTTTCTAATCCAACTTCCTGTAGACGACTAAGGTACATTTTTAGAAAGATCAGCCAGTTTTAACACTTTTAAGTTGTCACCTGTAGATGAATGTTTTACTTCTTCGATGTACTCTGTCAATTCAGCAAAGACCAAAGCTTTTCTAATTTGATCAGATCTCTGATCTGTGCAGTCTACTTTAGGCTGAGCCTTCCTGTATAGGCTAGTGAGACAGGCAGGATGGTATTTCAGTTCTTGGGCAATCACATCACCTCGACTTAATTTTGCCAAAAGGTGGCTTTCTTGAAGAATCAGAGCACAGTTCCTAATCCTTTCATCCACCTTAAAAGTAGAATCATGTCTAAGATCCTTTGCTGGTGATTTCTTATCACACAAAAAAAATACTGAGATCCTTGTCAACTACTCCATCTCCAGATGATCTCTGTTCCCTGCGAGTAACTTTTTTAGCAGGTACACTTTCCTCACCTGGGTCGCAAGATGCAAGATTTCTCTTCAGTTTTGTTGTATTATATTTTAAACGACATGACATATGAAATGAAGCTTTTTTTTTTTCATGAATGTTTCCTCAACACCATCTCCATCATCCAGTCTAGTTAAAATGCCAGGTGACAGTGCACAACATTCACCAAACTTAGTCAGATTTTTAGCCAAAGTCGCATATGTCTGGCATTTGCGGGACACTGTAATTTTTCTTTGGTATTTTTCTGACAAAGGGCACACATTATCCCATTTAGTGGGTTGGAAACGAGCAGCATCTTGGTTTTTATGGCTTACTTTATGATTGTCCATGGCTGAATAAAAAGTGGCTGCACAATCTAAAAGAAAGAGAAAAATAAATGTTTAATTTGTTGAATACTGATCCAATACAAAGTTCTTAATAAATTCTTTACCTTATTAAACTAAGTTATTAGCTATGTTTAACTACGTTCAGTAACCGAGTTTCTACAAACTGGAACAGTTTGCCTACCAATGTAAAACGAGCACCCTCAATTATAAACATTTTCAAAAATCTCATAGACAGCAATCCAAAATTTATACTGCAGTTTATTTAGATGCTATGACGAATGATAATGAAATAAGAAAATTTAATGCATCCAAACACCTAAAAGGCCTAACAACCTGTACATCAACAAGCTCCTATTACTACTACTACTATTACTATTACTATTAAAATATTATGATTATCACAACCAGTTTGTTGGATTTTTTAAAAATGTGATTACTGATCCAATATTATAAATTATCTGCATCCTATATTATATTTTATCATTATCTAAGAAAAATGAATGATAGCACTTTTGCATCAAATTAAAAGCTACTTACCCAAATCAATGAATCTTTGCCTTTTCTGAGTTTCCTAAGACACTTTTGACTTTCTGTTTGTGTTCGCGTTCGGCTGTCTTGCGATTCAGTTTGTGCCGCACAGTACTCTCGCACTGAAGGCTTTATTTTAATTCTAAAAGTATGCGTACTCGGTAACCAATAAAATAATCAAATAGGACAAATTATTTAGTTAATTTTGGTATAAAAAAAGGAATTTTTTCTATGTTTACTGCTTCAAAACAAGGGGTTGCAAATAAATAAATTCCTACGAGTCTGCAAATAGTCAATACGCGTCTGCAAATAGTCCCTACGCTTTATGATAACATTACGTTAAAAAAAACAAAGATTTGGTTTGGCTCTGTTTCTAAATTTAAAATATTATTATTTGTGAACACATTTTAACTCATGTCATGTTTGTAGCATGATGATGCACGATCTATGCTTATCAATGCAACATAGAACCCTAGCTAATTGCTGTACAAAAGCTACTTCGGTTGTAGAGTTTTGGATAAGTCTTCAAGCCAGTCGGGGCGATGAATGATACTTTTACCACCCAAAACAAATTCACTTATTCCAGGAGTCAGTCCAGTTACTAAGTAGTTGATAAATAACTAGTAACTGCATTAAAATTCGTGGTAGAAAACAATGAATATGAGTTGTAAAATAGAAGAGACTTTCTTTAGCCTCTTGATTTATTTTTTGAGAGGTGTACAACTCTTTTGAAGCCCTAGCAAACGTTACAACATTCTAATACAGAGAATGGCCTGTAAAAAAAAAGTTCCACATGCAGTACTCACCAGATTAAATCTCTGAATGGCGCACACGAAGTAAGGTTTGCCTTTCTCACGGTTCTGTAAGTAGGCAGTATCTGAAAGAGAAACATGCAGTAGTGAACTAGTGAAACAATATCACTCAATGTGTAGTGAGCTAGTGAAACGATGTGACTCGAGATGGGAGACGCAGTGTGACATTGGGGACAGACACTTCACAATCAACTCTAAGAACGGCCAATGTTTGACTCTTATCCACAGCTCTAATAAATAGATTAATAACCCAATTCAAAGTTCACTAAATATAACAACTCGTTAAGTCCAAAGGAAAGATCGCCAGTGCAAACAAACAAAAAAGTTTACAAAGACAGTTTGTGTGGAAACACTAACTCAAAATCTGCCCCCGAAGTGGTCCATCAAGGCAGGTGAAAACGCAGTTATCAATATTTTCAAAAAGAACATCAGAATGAAATTCTATCAAAGACAAATGACAGGGAAGAATGGAGAAAGAAGGTTGACAGATCTTGTGCGGTGCCCCATCGGTCTAGCAGACCAAAGGAAAGGTGAAAGTGAATGTGAAGTTAGATATGAACCTGGCTTCACTGATGTCTTACAATGAATATCTAATTGATCTAATTGTTTTGTAAAGGGTCAATCTCTTATTCAAATCCTCAAGAGAAAAATGTTTCAGTAAAAAAAAACAACATTTTACTTTAGATTAGTATTCTCTAATCTTAGCACACTGCTGCAGTTCACGCGATAATATGAAAAACTAGTTATCAATAGTTGTTTTGAATTATGTCCAACTTATAAGCATACTAAATAGTTTTTTTCTCTTTAAAAAAAAGTAAATTTGTGTGTGTGTAAATGTAGTAGTTAGTATGACAGAACTTAACTAACTTAGCAATACAAATGTAAAAAAAAAAAATAATTCAGAAATGTGTTAAAAATATGGAAAATATGTATCTCCCCTACTAAAGAGCCTTTGGTATTTGTTACTACTAATAGTGATTATTTGTAAAAGTGGTTTATTTTTTATGAAAAAACTGCTTGCATAAGTGATTTGAAAAATTAGATTTTTCGCTTTCAGAAAAGAAAAAAGTAGCCGTTGCATCAGAACTTTAAAAGTTTTAATATATTATGATGTCGGATTTTCACTATCTTTTCTAGTTTACTAGATATAAAACGGGACAAGTTGCCATGGACCTTGGGGTGTCTATAAAAGTGTCCTTACATAAAGTTGGATGCTAAAAAAACAGTTCAATGAAAACTAATCCTGATACTAGTACGAAATTAAAACGAAATGTAGCTTAAAATACAGAGTTTCTTCACTGCAATCCCAGAGAGAGAAAGAGAGACAGGCAGGCAGCAAACAAAGACAACATAATAATTAACAACAAAACAACAAAAGTTGTAACAAAACAAGGAGCTCTTTTTTTTTAATTCTCAGACAACTCCAGATATGAATTTTAAAAAAAAAGGGGGGAGAGTAAGACACAAAAGGAGATTGTGGGAGTAAATAAAAAAAAAGAACTGCTTGAAACAAAAGCTCAACACCGATATATATATATATATATATATATATATATATATATATATATATATATATATATATATATATATATATATATATATATATATATATATATATATATTAATGACAAGAAAATGTCATAAACAAATCATGCTAACTAAAATGTGCTACATGTTAATTACAATGTGCTACACAAAGAAGCGATATTATACAATGGTCTTCATTTAGTCTGTAGTTATATTCCACTATCCCTACAGAACCATTTTCACAACACGATCTCAAAATCAAAGGCTACATCCGATCAAGTTTCTCTCCCCCCCCCTCCCTCCCCGCGTGAGGAGTACGTTTCTCCCATGTCTCTGTCACTTTCTGAATTACAATCCCTCCAATTTCGATAAAAGAGACCCAATCACTTTTTGTCAAGTCCCACGGAGATGTGCAACGCTAAATTTAGAAACCACGTGACGTCACACACACACTCACACATTGAGACATTGGTTTTAGCGAGGCCCAAGATCAAGTAAGCGAAATAGGACGTCATGTTTGATTTTCCTTTCTTTAAGAGACAGGTGGGGGGGGGGGGGGGGCAGCGGGTAGAAGACACAGCTTGCGTCACTGGGGCTACAAGTTTGAATCCACAATTAATTATCCCAACGAACCAGCAGATCCAACTTGATGCCATGGAAACTTAAAATCTAAGATCAAAGTTAGAAGAGCCGCTAAGACCATGTCCAAAAACACATACGACCTTACCAAGCACCCACCCCGATCACAAATAGAAGTGTAAGATATTTTTTGTAATAACAAAAAGTCTGTAGATACCAAGGCACCAAGTTCTTTTTTAATCAACAGATTCATGAAGCTTCTAAATTTTCTAATTCTACCAATATACATTTTATTCAGAGGCAGTAGTGTGTGGGTCGTTGTCGTGGTTTTGTTCATTAAGTGTAATACAGTAATCGTAAGACGAATTTCTTCAAAGATAATAAAAAAATATCATTATTGTTACGAATATCGAATATCGTTAATTGGACCGTTTCCTTAAGAACGCAATCAAAAAAATAAAAGGATTAAATCAAAGAAAACCAGATAAATAATCAATAAGATGTATTTTATAATTGGATTTATTAATTTATATGCCATAATTTAGTTCTATAAATTACAAAAAAGTTGACCACATAACGAGAGAGAGAGAGAGAGAATTCACAAGCCCTCTGTAAACATGTAATCTAAGATAACACAACGCAATTTTTTTGTTGTTTAGAATCTCCAAAAGACAGACGCCTCTGTATACGTGTATTTCTCAGTACTTCACGTCACATGTCGAAACCAATGTATTACTAAAAATAAATCAGGGAAGGTAAGATATTAAACTATGCAATAAGGACATTTCAGGTGATTTATTCTGTGTAGTATCATGAGTGCTTATATATTTTGTGAGTCGATGTGGGACATTAACATGTTCGATTTAGGTGTAGGTGTCACCATATCACATAGATCTGGTTCGAGGTCACTTTGGTCTTAGTGTTCAGAGATATGTGTAGATGTCATTACATCACATAGATCTGGATAGAGGTCACTTCGGTCTTAGTGTTCAGATTTGTGTAGATGTCATCACATCACATAGATCTGGTTAGAGGTCACTTCGGTCTTAGTGTTCAGAGATATACGTAGATGTCATCACATCACATAGATCTGGTTAGAGGTCACTTCGGTCTTATTGTTCAGATTTGTGTAGATGTCATCACATCACATAGATCTGGTTAGAGGTCACTTCGGTCTTAGTGTTCAGAGATATACGTAGATGTCATCACATCACATAGATCTGGTTAGAGGTCACTTCGGTCTTAGTGTTCAGAGATATACGTAGATGTCATCACATCACATAGATCTGGTTAGAGGTCACTTCGGTCTTATTGTTCAGATTTGTGTAGATGTCATCACATCACATAGATCTGGTTAGAGGTCACTTCGGTCTTAGTGTTCAGAGATATACGTAGATGTCATCACATCACATAGATCTGGTTAGAGGTCACTTCGGTCTTATTGTTCAGATTTGTGTAGATGTCATCACATCACATAGATCTGGTTAGAGGTCACTTCGGTCTTAGTGTTCAGAGATATGTGTAGATGTCATCACATCACATAGATCTGGTAAGAGGTCACTTCGTCTTAGTGTTCAGAGATATGTGTAGATGTCATCACATCACATAGATCTGGTTAGAGGTCACTTCGGTCTTAGTGTTCAGATTTGTGTAGATGTCATCACATCACATAGATCTGGTTAGAGGTCCCTTCGGTCTTTCAAGATGTGAGCCTATGACACATTCTACCAAGAGAAATATACAAATTAGATCCAGTGCCTACAGAAGAAACTGGCCACATGTCCGAGCTGATGTTGGCCTGACAGGAGAGCTAAGTATTTCGCTTTCCTGGTCCATGAATGTCATCCCCTACAGGGATATCTGACCAGCTCCGCTTCCCCTGTTAGCATTCTTTCCCCTTACTGACATCATTATAGCACGGGGAGGAGAAGGAGGATGGTCCACTTTGGCCGCTGTCATTGTGTGAACATATTCTGGCCAGAGGTTAATTCTGACCTATGGGTTACTGTGTCATGCCAATCAATTCAACAGATGCAATCACAAAGTTAATAGTGAGCTTTGATAGCTCTTGGTGCACTCCCAAATCAACGAACTAAATACATACAATAAATGTTAATGTTTGAATAGACTCAGACAGCATATTTTCAAAAAAAAACAAAAAAAAAAGTTTAACTGTTGACTTGGGGGGGGGGGGGGGGGGGGGTTGAGAAGGAGACGAGAGTAGGGTAGGGAAGTTTATCACATAATCACCAATTACGACCCTTCCCTACCCAAAATAAAAATTATCAAAACTTTTAAAACTCTTGGTCTTAGATATCTTAAATGATTAGTAACATAAAAAAGATTGCAAAACAAAAGACAATTCCTCGTATGTTAAGCTGATGACTTTTTATAAGAGCGATTACTTTGCTCATAACTAAAATGACAGATAAAAAAGGATCATTTATAAAGCAGCCCTTTTCCAACCCAATTCCCCCCCCCCCCTTTTCCGAAAAAAATCCTGAACGTCTAACTATTTAACTCTATACCAGTTTACTGCAAATATATGGGAATTTCCGCTGACATGTTACCTATATTTTGAAAACTTATAACGGTCAGACCAGACCAGTGTGGCCAATTAGTGTGTTTTTTTTCCACAAAAAGAGATACATTAACTGTCACATTTCTCGGAAAATCGTTAGAACTTTTTTTAGACCCGTGTCCAGCTTCCATCCATGAAGAGTTGGCAAGCAATCAAAAGGAATAGTAAAAAAAAAATTAGAAAAAAAAAAGGTGACATCGTGACAGTAAAATTAAAAAATAAGAGACTTTAATATTCCAGTGAATAATAGAAAGGACAAGATACAAAAAATGTAAATGTGGTTCCAACGCCAGATACAGGATCCAAGCTACATGGTGAGGTCATGTGTCAGACGATAGTTTCGAAAGTTAACTTAATTCTACGACCTGTAACAACTGGCCCTAAAATATAACAAGAATGAAACGACAATGATCTTCAGCTTTTTTCCTGATTGGGAGGGGGGGGGGCTGTCATTGGATACAAACAATGCACCAACTGTCCACACCCATGACACCCACGTCCACGTCACGTGGTCAGCTGATCAATGAGACTGTATTAAGTGACACAAACATACAATCATACAGCAATTCATCAAGAAATTAAAACAAGTTAAAAAAAATCATACAACTATCCATCATGAGGGTAATCCAAGTCGAAATAATCCTACAACAACTCCACCATGAGGGTAATACAAGTCAAAACTCTCATACATGTAACGAGTAAGTTACAATAATCCTACAACACTCCATCATGAGGGTAATCCAAGTCGAAATAATCCTACAACAACTCCACCATGAGGGTAATACAAGTCAAAACTCTCATACATGTAACGAGTAAGACAAAAATGAAAGCAATCGCGCCAGACTTGGCATTTATTGCGTCATGAGGTCACAAATCAAAGAAAATCATGTATAAATCATCAGATTGACATTCTACTTAAAATGCTCTTGATCTTAAGTCATTGAACTACGATCGAGGTCTCGGTGCATGCATTTGGAAATGAGGTGTCGAGACAGTAGCACCCTATTAAGAGGAGGGAGGGGGGGGGGGGGACAAACAAGTGAATTTAACTCCCTAACTCAACCATAATAAAGTGATTAAAAATAGGTGCGTGCTTAAAATGCATTCAAAAAGATCCACAATATTATTTTTCCGATAATCGAGCAAAAGATTGCGCTGATTGATCAACACGAGGCTATCAAGGTCAGATGATGACCTCTTGTATACGGAAGATACAATGATATCGCCAGAAAATATCAGGCTAACGATCACGTGGTACCACAAAGATACCATCAGGCGGGATGATATTTGACCCCCAAGCCGAGCAGAGAAGCCCCTCGCAGGCCCTTTTTGTTTTTCTATTGGATCTCCCAGTCCTTGTTGAGTCCCGGTTGATGGGGAGTAACTCTAATTGATTTCAACATCTTACAACAGTCTCCTATTGATCACGCGACGTGACGGACCCAATCGATTCTGTTGCCAAAGTTATGTCCCTTATCCAACATGGAGGCATCGCCTTGGAAAAAAAAACGGGGTGGGGGTGAGGGCACATTTCTCATTGAGGCCCGCGTTTAATGTCTGTTCAATTACAGTTTGTGTTTGTCGAGTAGTTTTACTATGGTGTTGTTCTCTGCGCTAACATAAAACAGGTCGTCATTCCATGGCGCTAGAATGGAAGAGTACAAGAGACATTGACAAGTATAGAGACACGCAACTACATAAATAAGATATGAACTGGAATATATGATTCCAGCAATGCGTTGATACGTTATTTTATTTCCAGCTGTTAACTAGCTCAATGCTCAAAATTATTTTTTCGCGGTCAAGTTGCGTGCATGTAGACTTACAATAATATCTCTTTAGTTGAGTGACATTTCAATCCAACTCTAATAATCATTGTATCAGTTCTTGTTGGGTTTTTTTTTTAATTGCGTCAAGTTGTTATACATGGCATTAACACATAATGTTTTTTTTTAGACTCTATCAGGATTAAAAGAGCACTATTACACACACTGACACACACAGACACATATAACAGTAGGACTGCACAGTGTTTGAGGTTGATAAAAAAAATGAATTGTCTGCTAATACATGTTGTCCTAGTAGTGGACAAAATGATAAGCCATTTCTGTTTGAACGGATAATAACATGGACATTCTTGAAAATGTATGACGCCCTGTATTAGAGTAGAAGTTTTATGTTTCAAAATGGATGAAGATTCAATTTTCACTCATAGGTTTAAAAGCCACTGAGTAGGTATGTAACATCACGGTGGTATCTGTTATCTAATTTTCACTCATAGGATTTGTTTAAAAGCCACTGAGTAGGTATGTAACGCCATGGTGGTGGCTATTATTCAATTTTCACTCGTAGGATTTGTTTAAAAGCCACTGAGTAGGTATGTAACATCATGGTGGTGGCTGTGATAGCGCTAAGCATGTGTACAGAGACTACAGTTGTTCCATGCTTATTTGATGCCTGCAACAGCAAAGTCTCTAAAGACCACAATGCTAGTCTAACAGTATTAGCAACTGTACGAGTTTCAAGGCACAACGTAAGCATGTTCTCAGAGACCAATTCAACATGTGAAAATCTTATTTAAAAATTGCAAGGGATGTTTCAGACGATAATTATAATTATTAAAATACAAGTGTTCATTCTACAGAAGAAAATTGCATTTAATACCAAAAAAAAAAAAAAAAACTTAAAACAAACAAAAAATGAATACACGTACATGAAAAATAAGGTGTATTCATTTACCGGATACAACCAATGTTAATGAGTTGACAATATAACAAATAATATACTGTCGAAATCCTTTTGAAACAGGAGTGTGACTCGGGTAAACATGGATTAATGGTCACTTCAGTTGAAACATGTAAAACAAAAACTACCATTATAGTACTATGTGGTTGTATTTAAGACACACACATAAGTAAAACATGAGAACATAAAAAAATGTAATTAAATACCCTCACCTCTCTCTCTCTCCCTCTCTCTTTCTGTTTACTAATAATTCAGATGCTAAGTTCTAACGTTAGCGTTTAATATTTCAATCCATTTCAAGAAACTCTCAGCTTAATTTCACCTAGGGGAAGCAACCAATTTTATTATTGATATTCAACTCAAGAGGTTTGTGTTAATAGACCTGGCTGTCAGTGCCCACAGACTCGTGTCAAAGCAAGGGCAGATAATTGCACGCGTACTTCATTTCCTGTCCTTTCTGAAAGAACAAAAAAAAAAAAACGCGGTGAGCTTCGCGTTACAGTAATGACGGTGTGATGAAAGTATTAAGCAAACTTTGCCAATGTATCTTCGGGCAAGTAACAACTAGATAGCCTGCTCAGAGATCAATGGAGGGAAAATCAACGAGACAGACACCTTTGATCTGTGTTACTTACTTAGACGTGGTGGCTGAGTGTTCAACAGCCTGGTCTCCGAAATCCCCAAAGGGTCGCGAGTTCGTAACGCGGTGAAGGCTGGGGTTTTCAATTTCGAGACGCCCCCCCCCCCCCGAGTCCACCCAACTCTAATGGGTATGACAGGCCTACGTTGGGAAATAAAGGTCGTTGTGCTGACCACAAGACACACTCGTTGACCGTCCGACCACAGAAACAGACGCCCCTTACATCATCTGCCGCTATAGATAGCAGGATTTAGATGAGCACCTTTACCCTTTTTTTTTTTTGGTACTTCTGCATGGACTCAATTCCAATTTCTTCAACTGTTGCCAATTACCTGCCCATCATCGACAAGACTGCTTTGTTGATCACATGTAGCTCCCAAAGAGAGTCATTTTAGTATAGCCACGCACGATGCTCCCAACTTAGCTAGCCACCATAGTAGAGTCAGATAGTGGCACAAACTGCAGAGCTTGACCTACTTACTTCTTTCTTTATCTGATACAGTCTTTTGTTTGTTTAATTCAAATTTAGACCCAACACGTGTTGACTATTTGTCTTCCAATGAGAGTAAAAACAATTAATCTAAGAAATTAAAATATTAGTGTCTTCTTTATATTCAAACAATTTGCTTAACTAAAACATTCATATTTTACTTCATACAAACACAAGTGGGTCAAAGGCGAGAATTTTTCGTACACTTTCAATTTTCCTTAACATAAAATTGAAAAAAAAAATAGAATAAAAAATGGCCACAGTGGCGATCTAACCCACAAAATTCGGCGTTAATAGCATGGCGCTCCAAACAATTGATCTACCCGGGCGTACATCAAACGTTCAAACTAACCGGTCATACATCAGACGGCCAAACTAACCGGTCATACATCAGACGGCCAAATTTAACAGCCCATACACTAAACGGTCAAACTAACCGGCCATATTTCAGTCGCCCGAAAATACACAATATACTTCTTTCCACATATGGCAAAAAAAAAATTTAATCAATAATAAATAAAATAATCTATATTACTGAATAATTATATGCAAAATATCAGCTTGATAGAATAATAACAAAATTGTTGAAGTCAAAATATTCAATTTTTGGCTGTCTCGAAAGTGTGAGTTGAAAGTAGGACTTGAAGTAACTATTGTTTCTAACCGGGATTACATTTGGTACATTATAAGATAAGATAATTTTTATTGATCCAATTAAATGGAAATTCAGTTGAAATCTACCAACATTACGTTCATATCTCAGTGGGGTAGCTAGGGTGGGGGGAAGGGGAGAATTAGAAAATTTGACCCCCCCCCCTCGGGGTCCACACTTGAAGGAGCCCCCAAATGAATGTTTTTTTACATTAAAAATTAAATATTACGCCAAAATACAGCCCCCCCCTCCAAAGAAGTCAAGCTCCCTCCCCCCCCCCCGGCCCTCAAACGATGGAAAATTCCTAGCTACGCCCCTGTCATATCTATTGTTTCTTATTCAAGTTCCATTACAGTTTATTGTCATTTTTATATTACAGTAATGTCAAATTAAAAAAAAAAAAGAAAAAAAGAACGGATGGGCTCGTTCCTGCATGGAGTAGTACCGGAGGGGGTGGATAGTAGAAGCAGCAGAGAAAGTGAGGTGAGGACAACGTTAAAGAATGGAGTGCCCCTGTCATTGAAAGAGATTCTAATCAAGGCGAAAGACGCACTGGTATGGAGAAAGACGGTCAACAGATCATGTGTGGTGCCCCAACAGACTAACGGTTAGGTGACGGTGAAATAGAAGCCTTCCTAAAGTGTTCCCTTTCCTATCAAATCTATGGGCCTGCATCGCTAGGACCATATCACGTGTACAAATAATTACTACAAAGTAGCCTGTTGTATGTGCTTATGGAGGTATATAACGGGTTGGAATGACCACAGCTCAGCCGGTGCACATGTCTGCTTCCTGTCTACTTTCTTGATAATTATTCATGACGTTATTTCTCCCCCCCCTTTTTTTTAATTTTCAAAATGGAGAGAATGTGTGTTGTTATCTGTGTGTACTGTGGTTGTGGACAAGGCTT
>JASAOG010000406.1:0-82772 GCA_030265305.1 Biomphalaria pfeifferi
AGTAGTGGTGGGACGCGGTGGTTGTTGGTGTGGCAGTAGTGGTGGGAGCGGTGTTGTGTTGTGGCAGTAGTGGTGGGGAGCGGTGGTTGTTGGTGTGGCAGAGTAGTGGAGGGAAGCGGTGGTTGTTGGTTGTGGCAGTAGTGGGGGGAGCGGTGGTTGTTGGATGTGGCAGTAGTGGTGGGAGCGGTGGTTGTTGGTGTGGCAGTAGTGGTGGGGAGCGGTGGTTGTTGGTGTGGCAGTAGTGGTGGGAGCGGTGGTTGTTGGTGTAGGCAGTAGTGGTGGGAGCGGTGGTTGTTGGTGTGGCAGTAGTCGGTGGGAGCGGTGGTTGTTGGTGTGGGCAGTAGTGGTGGGAGCGGTGGTTGTTGGTGTTGGCAGTAGTGGTGGGAGCGGTGGTTGTTGGTGTGGCAGTAGTGGTGGGAGCGGTGGTTGTTGGTGTGGCAGTAGTGGTGGGAGCGGTGGTTGTTGGTGTGGCAGTAGTGGTGGGAGCGGTGGTTGTTGGTGTGGCAGTAGTGGTGGGAGCGGTGGTTGTTGGTGTGGCAGTAGTGGTGGGAGCGGTGGTTGTTGGTGTGGCAGTAGTGGTGGGAGCGGTGGTTGTTGGTGTGGCAGTAGTGGTGGGAGCGGTGGTTGTTGGTGTGGCAGTAGTGGTGGGAGCGGTGGTTGTTGGTGTGGCAGTAGTGGTGGGAGCGGTGGTTGTTGGTGTGGCAGTAGTGGTGGGAGCGGTGGTTGTTGGTGTGGCAGTAGTGGTGGGAGCGGGTGGTTGTTGGTGTGGCAGTAGTGGTGGGAGCGGTGGTTGTTGGTGTGGCAGTAGTGGTGGGAGCGGTGGTTGTTGGTGTTGGCAGTAGTGGTGGGAGCGGTGGTTGTTGGTGTGGCAGTAGTGGTGGGGAGCGGTGGTTGTTGGTGTGGCAGTAGTGGTGGGAGCGGTGGTTGTTGGTGTGGCAGTAGTGGTGGGAGCGGTGGTTGTTGGTGTGGCAGTAGTGGTGGGAGCGGTGGTTGTTGGTGTGGCAGTAGTGGTGGGGAGCGGTGGTTGTTGGTGTGGCAGTAGTGGTGGGAGCGGTGGTTGTTGGTGTGGCAGTAGTGGTGGGAGCGGTGGTTGTTGGTGTGGCAAGTAGTGGTGGGAGCGGTGGTTGTTGGTGTGGCAGTAGTGGTGGGAGCGGTGGTTGTTGGTGTGGCAGTAGTGGGTGGGAGCGGTGGTTGTTGGTGTGGCAGTAGTGGTGGGAGCGGTGGTTGTTGGTGTGGCAGTAGTGGTGGGAGCGGTGGTTGTTGGTGTGGCAGTAGTGGTGGGAGCGGTGGTTGTTGGTGTGGCAGTAGTGGTGGGAGCGGTGGTTGTTGGTGTGGCAGTAGTGGTGGGAGCGGTGGTTGTTGGTGTGGCAGTAGTGGTGGGAGCGGTGGTTGTTGGTGTGGCAGTAGTGGTGGGAGCGGTGGTTGTTGGTGTGGCAGTAGTGGTGGGAGCGGTGGTTGTTGGTGTGGCAGTAGTGGGTGGGAGCGGTGGTTGTTGGTGTGGCAGTAGTGGTGGGAGCGGTGGTTGTTGGTGTGGCAGTAGTGGTGGGAGCGGTGGTTGTTGGTGTGGCAGTAGTAGTGGTGGGAGCGGTGGTTGTTGGTGTGGCAGTAGTGGTGGGAGCGGTGGTTGTTGGTGTGGCAGTAGTGGTGGGAGCGGTGGTTGTTGGTGTGTGGCAGTAGTGGTGGGAGCGGTGGTTGTTGGTGTGGCAGTAGTGGTGGGAGCGGTGGTGGTTGTTGGTGTGGCAGTAGTGGTGGGAGCGGTGGTTGTTGGTGTGGCAGTAGTGGTGGGAGCGGTGGTTGTTGGTGTGGCAGTAGTGGTGGGAGCGGTGGTTGTTGGTGTGGCAGTAGTGGTGGGAGCGGTGGTTGTTGGGTGTGGCAGTAGTGGTGGGAGCGGTGGTTGTTGGTGTGGCAGTAGTGGTGGGAGCGGTGGTTGTTGGTGTGGCAGTAGTGGTGGGAGCGGTGGTTGTTGGTGTGGCAGTAGTGGTGGGAGCGGTGGTTGTTGGTGTGGCAGTAGTGGTGGGAGCGGTGGTTGTTGGTGTGGCAGTAGTGGTGGGAGCGGTGGTTGTTGGGTGTGGCAGTAGTGGTGGGAGCGGTGGTTGTTGGTGTGGCAGTAGTGGTGGGAGCGGTGGTTGTTGGTGTGGCAGTAGTGGTGGGGAGCGGTGGTTGTTGGTGTGGCAGTAGTGGTGGGAGCGGTGGTTGTTGGTGTGGCAGTAGTGGTGGGAGCGGTGGTTGTTGGTGTGGCAGTAGTGGTGGGAGCGGTGGTTGTTGGTGTGGCAGTAGTGGTGGGAGCGGTGGTTGTTGGTGTGGCAGTAGTGGTGGGAGCGGTGGTTGTTGGTGTGGCAGTAGTGGTGGGAGCGGTGGTTGTTGGTGTGGCAGTAGTGGTGGGAGCGGTGGTTGTTGGTGTGGCAGTAGTGGTGGGAGCGGTGGTTGTTGGTGTGGCAGTAGTGGTGGGAGCGGTGGTTGTTGGTGTGGCAGTAGTGGTGGGAGCGGTGGTTGTTGGTGTGGCAGTAGTGGTGGGAGCGGTGGTTGTTGGTGTGGCAGTAGTGGTGGGAGCGGTGGTTGTTGGTGTGGCAGTAGTGGTGGGAGCGGTGGTTGTTGGTGTGGCAGTAGTGGTGGGAGCGGTGGTTGTTGGTGTGGCAGTAGTGGTGGGAGCGGTGGTTGTTGGTGTGGCAGTAGTGGTGGGAGCGGTGGTTGTTGGTGTGGCAGTAGTGGTGGGAGCGGTGGTTGTTGGTGTGGCAGTAGTGGTGGGAGCGGTGGTTGTTGGTGTGGCAGTAGTGGTGGGAGCGGTGGTTGTTGGTGTGGCAGTAGTGGTGGGGAGCGGTGGTTGTTGGTGTGGCAGTAGTGGTGGGAGCGGTGGTTGTTGGGTGTGGCAGTAGTGGTGGGAGCGGTGGTTGTTGGTGTGGCAGTAGTGGTGGGAGCGGTGGTTGTTGGTGTGGCAGTAGTGGTGGGAGCGGTGGTTGTTGGTGTGGCAGTAGTGGTGGGAGCGGTGGTTGTTGGTGTGGCAGTAGTGGTGGGAGCGGTGGTTGTTGGTGTGGCAGTAGTGGTGGGAGCGGTGGTTGTTGGGTGTGGCAGTAGTGGTGGGAGCGGTGGTTGTTGGTGTGGCAGTAGTGGTGGGAGCGGTGGTTGTTGGTGTGGCAGTAGTGGTGGGAGCGGTGGTTGTTGGTGTGGCAGTAGTGGTGGGAGCGGTGGTTGTTGGTGTGGCAGTAGTGGTGGGAGCGGTGGTTGTTGGTGTGGCAGTAGTGGTGGGAGCGGTGGTTGTTGGTGTGGCAGTAGTGGTGGGAGCGGTGGTTGTTGGTGTGGCAGTAGTGGTGGGAGCGGTGGTTGTTGGTGTGGCAGTAGTGGTGGGAGCGGTGGTTGTTGGTGTGGCAGTAGTGGGTGGGAGCGGTGGTTGTTGGTGTGGCAGTAGTGGTGGGAGCGGTGGTTGTTGGTGTGGCAGTAGTGGTGGGAGCGGTGGTTGTTGGTGTGGCAGTAGTGGTGGGAGCGGTGGTTGTTGGTGTGGCAGTAGTGGTGGGAGCGGTGGTTGTTGGTGTGGCAGTAGTGGTGGGAGCGGGTGGTTGTTGGTGTGGCAGTAGTGGTGGGAGCGGTGGTTGTTGGTGTGGCAGTAGTGGTGGGAGCGGTGGTTGTTGGTGTGGCAGTAGTGGTGGGAGCGGTGGTTGTTGGTGTGGCAGTAGTGGTGGGAGCGGTGGTTGTTGGTGTGGCAGTAGTGGTGGGAGCGGTGGTTGTTGGTGTGGCAGTAGTGGTGGGAGCGGGTGGTTGTTGGTGTGGCAGTAGTGGTGGGAGCGGTGGTTGTTGGTGTGGCAGTAGTGGTGGGAGCGGTGGTTGTTGGTGGTGTGGCAGTAGTGGTGGGAGCGGTGGTTGTTGGTGTGGCAGTAGTGGTGGGAGCGGTGGTTGTTGGTGTGGCAGTAGTGGTGGGAGCGGTGGTTGTTGGTGTGGCAGTAGTGGTGGGAGCGGTGGTTGTTGGTGTGGCAGTAGTGGTGGGAGCGGTGGTTGTTGGTGTGGCAGTAGTGGTGGGAGCGGTGGTTGTTGGTGTGGCAGTAGTGGTGGGAGCGGTGGTTGTTGGTGTGGCAGTAGTGGTGGGAGCGGTGGTTGTTGGTGTGGCAGTAGTGGTGGGAGCGGTGGTTGTTGGTGTGGCAGTAGTGGTGGGAGCGGGTGGTGAGTTGTTGGTGTGGCAGTAGTGGTGGGAGCGGTGGTTGTTGGTGTGGCAGTAGTGGTGGGAGCGGTGGTTGTTGGTGTGGCAGTAGTGGTGGGAGCGGTGGTTGTTGGTGTGGCAGTAGTGGTGGGAGCGGTGGTTGTTGGTGTGGCAGTAGTGGTGGGAGCGGTGGTTGTTGGTGTGGCAGTAGTGGTGGGGAGCGGTGGTTGTTGGTGTGGCAGTAGTGGTGGGGAGCGGTGGTTGTTGGTGTGGCAGTAGTGGTGGGAGCGGGTGGTTGTTGGTGTGGCAGTAGTGGTGGGGAGCGGTGGTTGTTGGTGTGGCAGTAGTGGTGGGAGCGGTGGTTGTTGGTGTGGCAGTAGTGGTGGGAGCGGTGGTTGTTGGTGTGGCAGTAGTGGTGGGAGCGGTGGTTGTTGGTGTGGCAGTAGTGGTGGGAGCGGTGGTTGTTGGTGTGGCAGTAGTGGTGGGAGCGGTGGTTGTTGGTGTGGCAGTAGTAGTGGTGGGAGCGGTGGTTGTTGGTGTGGCAGTAGTGGTGGGAGCGGTGGTTGTTGGTGTGGCAGTAGTGGTGGGAGCGGTGGTTGTTGGTGTGGCAGTAGTGGTGGGAGCGGTGGTTGTTGGTGTGGCAGTAGTGGTGGGAGCGGTGGTTGTTGGTGTGGCAGTAGTGGTGGGAGCGGTGGTTGTTGGTGTGGCAGTAGTGGTGGGAGCGGTGGTTGTTGGTGTGGCAGTAGTGGTGGGAGCGGTGGTTGTTGGTGTGGCAGTAGTGGTGGGAGCGGTGGTTGTTGGTGTGGCAGTAGTGGTGGGAGCGGTGGTTGTTGGTGTGGCAGTAGTGGTGGGAGCGGTGGTTGTTGGTGTGGCAGTAGTGGTGGGAGCGGTGGTTGTTGGTGTGGCAGTAGTGGTGGGAGCGGTGGTTGTTGGTGTGGCAGTAGTGGTGGGAGCGGTGGTTGTTGGTGTGGCAGTAGTGGTGGGAGCGGTGGTTGTTGGTGTGGCAGTAGTGGTGGGAGCGGTGGTTGTTGGTGTGGCAGTAGTGGTGGGAGCGGTGGTTGTTGGTGTGGCAGTAGTGGTGGGAGCGGTGGTTGTTGGTGTGGCAGTAGTGGTGGGAGCGGTGGTTGTTGGTGTGGCAGTAGTGGTGGGAGCGGTGGTTGTTGGTGTGGCAGTAGTGGTGGGAGCGGTGGTTGTTGGTGTGGCAGTAGTGGTGGGAGCGGTGGTTGTTGGTGTGGCAGTAGTGGTGGGAGCGGTGGTTGTTGGTGTGGCAGTAGTGGTGGGAGCGGTGGTTGTTGGTGTGGCAGTAGTGGTGGGAGCGGTGGTTGTTGGTGTGGCAGTAGTGGTGGGAGCGGTGGTTGTTGGTGTGGCAGTAGTGGTGGGAGCGGTGGTTGTTGGTGTGGCAGTAGTGGTGGGAGCGGTGGTTGTTGGTGTGGCAGTAGTGGCGGGAGCGGTGGTTGTTGGTGTGGCAGTAGTGGTGGGAGCGGTGGTTGTTGGTGTGGCAGTAGTGGTGGGAGCGGTGGTTGTTGGTGTGGCAGTAGTGGTGGGAGCGGTGGTTGTTGGTGTGGCAGTAGTGGTGGGAGCGGTGGTTGTTGGTGTGGCAGTAGTGGTGGGAGCGGTGGTTGTTGGTGTGGCAGTAGTGGTGGGAGCGGTGGTTGTTGGTGTGGCAGTAGTGGTGGGAGCGGTGGTTGTTGGTGTGGCAGTAGTGGTGGGAGCGGTGGTTGTTGGTGTGGCAGTAGTGGTGGGAGCGGTGGTTGTTGGTGTGGCAGTAGTGGTGGGAGCGGTGGTTGTTGGTGTGGCAGTAGTGGTGGGAGCGGTGGTTGTTGGTGTGGCAGTAGTGGTGGGAGCGGTGGTTGTTGGTGTGGCAGTAGTGGTGGGAGCGGTGGTTGTTGGTGTGGCAGTAGTGGTGGGAGCGGTGGTTGTTGGTGTGGCAGTAGTGGTGGGAGCGGTGGTTGTTGGTGTGGCAGTAGTGGTGGGAGCGGTGGTTGTTGGTGTGGCAGTAGTGGTGGGAGCGGTGGTTGTTGGTGTGGCAGTAGTGGTGGGAGCGGTGGTTGTTGGTGTGGCAGTAGTGGTGGGAGCGGTGGTTGTTGGTGTGGCAGTAGTGGTGGGAGCGGTGGTTGTTGGTGTGGCAGTAGTGGTGGGAGCGGTGGTTGTTGGTGTGGCAGTAGTGGTGGGAGCGGTGGTTGTTGGTGTGGCAGTAGTGGTGGGAGCGGTGGTTGTTGGTGTGGCAGTAGTGGTGGGAGCGGTGGTTGTTGGTGTGGCAGTAGTGGTGGGAGCGGTGGTTGTTGGTGTGGGCAGTAGTGGTGGGAGCGGTGGTTGTTGGTGTGGCAGTAGTGGTGGGAGCGGTGGTTGTTGGTGTGGCAGTAGTGGTGGGAGCGGTGGTTGTTGGTGTGGCAGTAGTGGTGGGAGCGGTGGTTGTTGGTGTGGCAGTAGTGGTGGGAGCGGTGGTTGTTGGTGTGGCAGTAGTGGTGGGAGCGGTGGTTGTTGGTGTGGCAGTAGTGGTGGGAGCGGTGGTTGTTGGTGTGGCAGTAGTGGTGGGAGCGGTGGTTGTTGGTGTGGCAGTAGTGGTGGGAGCGGTGGTTGTTGGTGTGGCAGTAGTGGTGGGAGCGGTGGTTGTTGGTGTGGCAGTAGTGGTGGGAGCGGTGGTTGTTGGTGTGGCAGTAGTGGTGGGAGCGGTGGTTGTTGGTGTGGCAGTAGTGGTGGGAGCGGTGGTTGTTGGTGTGGCAGTAGTGGTGGGAGCGGTGGTTGTTGGTGTGGCAGTAGTGGTGGGAGCGGTGGTTGTTGGTGTGGCAGTAGTGGTGGGAGCGGTGGTTGTTGGTGTGGCAGTAGTGGTGGGAGCGGTGGTTGTTGGTGTGGCAGTAGTGGTGGGAGCGGTGGTTGTTGGTGTGGCAGTAGTGGTGGGAGCGGTGGTTGTTGGTGTGGCAGTAGTGGTGGGAGCGGTGGTTGTTGGTGTGGCAGTAGTGGTGGGAGCGGTGGTTGTTGGTGTGGCAGTAGTGGTGGGAGCGGTGGTTGTTGGTGTGGCAGTAGTGGGTGGGAGCGGTGGTTGTTGGTGTGGCAGTAGTGGTGGGAGCGGTGGTTGTTGGTGTGGCAGTAGTGGTGGGAGCGGTGGTTGTTGGTGTGGCAGTAGTGGTGGGAGCGGTGGTTGTTGGTGTGGCAGTAGTGGTGGGAGCGGTGGTTGTTGGTGTGGCAGTAGTGGTGGGAGCGGTGGTTGTTGGTGTGGCAGTAGTGGTGGGAGCGGTGGTTGTTGGTGTGGCAGTAGTGGTGGGAGCGGTGGTTGTTGGTGTGGCAGTAGTGGTGGGAGCGGTGGTTGTTGGTGTGGCAGTAGTGGTGGGAGCGGTGGTTGTTGGTGTGGCAGTAGTGGTGGGAGCGGTGGTTGTTGGTGTGGCAGTAGTGGTGGGAGCGGTGGTTGTTGGTGTGGCAGTAGTGGTGGGAGCGGTGGTTGTTGGTGTGGCAGTAGTGGTGGGAGCGGTGGTTGTTGGTGTGGCAGTAGTGGTGGGAGCGGTGGTTGTTGGTGTGGCAGTAGTGGTGGGAGCGGTGGTTGTTGGTGTGGCAGTAGTGGTGGGAGCGGTGGTTGTTGGTGTGGCAGTAGTGGTGGGAGCGGTGGTTGTTGGTGTGGCAGTAGTGGTGGGAGCGGTGGTTGTTGGTGTGGCAGTAGTGGTGGGAGCGGTGGTTGTTGGTGTGGCAGTAGTGGTGGGAGCGGTGGTTGTTGGTGTGGCAGTAGTGGTGGGAGCGGTGGTTGTTGGTGTGGCAGTAGTGGTGGGAGCGGTGGTTGTTGGTGTGGCAGTAGTGGTGGGAGCGGTGGTTGTTGGTGTGGCAGTAGTGGTGGGAGCGGTGGTTGTTGGTGTGGCAGTAGTGGTGGGAGCGGTGGTTGTTGGTGTGGCAGTAGTGGTGGGAGCGGTGGTTGTTGGTGTGGCAGTAGTGGTGGGAGCGGTGGTTGTTGGTGTGGCAGTAGTGGTGGGAGCGGTGGTTGTTGGTGTGGCAGTAGTGGTGGGAGCGGTGGTTGTTGGTGTGGCAGTAGTGGTGGGAGCGGTGGTTGTTGGTGTGGCAGTAGTGGTGGGAGCGGTGGTTGTTGGTGTGGCAGTAGTGGTGGGAGCGGTGGTTGTTGGTGTGGCAGTAGTGGTGGGAGCGGTGGTTGTTGGTGTGGCAGTAGTGGTGGGAGCGGTGGTTGTTGGTGTGGCAGTAGTGGTGGGAGCGGTGGTTGTTGGTGTGGCAGTAGTGGTGGGAGCGGTGGTTGTTGGTGTGGCAGTAGTGGTGGGAGCGGTGGTTGTTGGTGTGGCAGTAGTGGTGGGAGCGGTGGTTGTTGGTGTGGCAGTAGTGGTGGGAGCGGTGGTTGTTGGTGTGGCAGTAGTGGTGGGAGCGGTGGTTGTTGGTGTGGCAGTAGTGGTGGGAGCGGTGGTTGTTGGTGTGGCAGTAGTGGTGGGAGCGGTGGTTGTTGGTGTGGCAGTAGTGGTGGGAGCGGTGGTTGTTGGTGTGGCAGTAGTGGTGGGAGCGGTGGTTGTTGGTGTGGCAGTAGTGGTGGGAGCGGTGGTTGTTGGTGTGGCAGTAGTGGTGGGAGCGGTGGTTGTTGGTGTGGCAGTAGTGGTGGGAGCGGTGGTTGTTGGTGTGGCAGTAGTGGTGGGAGCGGTGGTTGTTGGTGTGGCAGTAGTGGTGGGAGCGGTGGTTGTTGGTGTGGCAGTAGTGGTGGGAGCGGTGGTTGTTGGTGTGGCAGTAGTGGTGGGAGCGGTGGTTGTTGGTGTGGCAGTAGTGGTGGGAGCGGTGGTTGTTGGTGTGGCAGTAGTGGTGGGAGCGGTGGTTGTTGGTGTGGCAGTAGTGGTGGGAGCGGTGGTTGTTGGTGTGGCAGTAGTGGTGGGAGCGGTGGTTGTTGGTGTGGCAGTAGTGGTGGGAGCGGTGGTTGTTGGTGTGGCAGTAGTGGTGGGAGCGGTGGTTGTTGGTGTGGCAGTAGTGGTGGGAGCGGTGGTTGTTGGTGTGGCAGTAGTGGTGGGAGCGGTGGTTGTTGGTGTGGCAGTAGTGGTGGGAGCGGTGGTTGTTGGTGTGGCAGTAGTGGTGGGAGCGGTGGTTGTTGGTGTGGCAGTAGTGGTGGGAGCGGTGGTTGTTGGTGTGGCAGTAGTGGTGGGAGCGGTGGTTGTTGGTGTGGCAGTAGTGGTGGGAGCGGTGGTTGTTGGTGTGGCAGTAGTGGTGGGAGCGGTGGTTGTTGGTGTGGCAGTAGTGGTGGGAGCGGTGGTTGTTGGTGTGGCAGTAGTGGTGGGAGCGGTGGTTGTTGGTGTGGCAGTAGTGGTGGGAGCGGTGGTTGTTGGTGTGGCAGTAGTGGTGGGAGCGGTGGTTGTTGGTGTGGCAGTAGTGGTGGGAGCGGTGGTTGTTGGTGTGGCAGTAGTGGTGGGAGCGGTGGTTGTTGGTGTGGCAGTAGTGGTGGGAGCGGTGGTTGTTGGTGTGGCAGTAGTGGTGGGAGCGGTGGTTGTTGGTGTGGCAGTAGTGGTGGGAGCGGTGGTTGTTGGTGTGGCAGTAGTGGTGGGAGCGGTGGTTGTTGGTGTGGCAGTAGTGGTGGGAGCGGTGGTTGTTGGTGTGGCAGTAGTGGTGGGAGCGGTGGTTGTTGGTGTGGCAGTAGTGGTGGGAGCGGTGGTTGTTGGTGTGGCAGTAGTGGTGGGAGCGGTGGTTGTTGGTGTGGCAGTAGTGGTGGGAGCGGTGGTTGTTGGTGTGGCAGTAGTGGTGGGAGCGGTGGTTGTTGGTGTGGCAGTAGTGGTGGGAGCGGTGGTTGTTGGTGTGGCAGTAGTGGTGGGAGCGGTGGTTGTTGGTGTGGCAGTAGTGGTGGGAGCGGTGGTTGTTGGTGTGGCAGTAGTGGTGGGAGCGGTGGTTGTTGGTGTGGCAGTAGTGGTGGGAGCGGTGGTTGTTGGTGTGGCAGTAGTGGTGGGAGCGGTGGTTGTTGGTGTGGCAGTAGTGGTGGGAGCGGTGGTTGTTGGTGTGGCAGTAGTGGTGGGAGCGGTGGTTGTTGGTGTGGCAGTAGTGGTGGGAGCGGTGGTTGTTGGTGTGGCAGTAGTGGTGGGAGCGGTGGTTGTTGGTGTGGCAGTAGTGGTGGGAGCGGTGGTTGTTGGTGTGGCAGTAGTGGTGGGAGCGGTGGTTGTTGGTGTGGCAGTAGTGGTGGGAGCGGTGGTTGTTGGTGTGGCAGTAGTGGTGGGAGCGGTGGTTGTTGGTGTGGCAGTAGTGGTGGGAGCGGTGGTTGTTGGTGTGGCAGTAGTGGTGGGAGCGGTGGTTGTTGGTGTGGCAGTAGTGGTGGGAGCGGTGGTTGTTGGTGTGGCAGTAGTGGTGGGAGCGGTGGTTGTTGGTGTGGCAGTAGTGGTGGGAGCGGTGGTTGTTGGTGTGGCAGTAGTGGTGGGAGCGGTGGTTGTTGGTGTGGCAGTAGTGGTGGGAGCGGTGGTTGTTGGTGTGGCAGTAGTGGTGGGAGCGGTGGTTGTTGGTGTGGCAGTAGTGGTGGGAGCGGTGGTTGTTGGTGTGGCAGTAGTGGTGGGAGCGGTGGTTGTTGGTGTGGCAGTAGTGGTGGGAGCGGTGGTTGTTGGTGTGGCAGTAGTGGTGGGAGCGGTGGTTGTTGGTGTGGCAGTAGTGGTGGGAGCGGTGGTTGTTGGTGTGGCAGTAGTGGTGGGAGCGGTGGTTGTTGGTGTGGCAGTAGTGGTGGGAGCGGTGGTTGTTGGTGTGGCAGTAGTGGTGGGAGCGGTGGTTGTTGGTGTGGCAGTAGTGGTGGGAGCGGTGGTTGTTGGTGTGGCAGTAGTGGTGGGAGCGGTGGTTGTTGGTGTGGCAGTAGTGGTGGGAGCGGTGGTTGTTGGTGTGGCAGTAGTGGTGGGAGCGGTGGTTGTTGGTGTGGCAGTAGTGGTGGGAGCGGTGGTTGTTGGTGTGGCAGTAGTGGTGGGAGCGGTGGTTGTTGGTGTGGCAGTAGTGGTGGGAGCGGTGGTTGTTGGTGTGGCAGTAGTGGTGGGAGCGGTGGTTGTTGGTGTGGCAGTAGTGGCGGGAGCGGTGGTTGTTGGTGTGGCAGTAGTGGCGGGAGCGGTGGTTGTTGGTGTGGCAGTAGTGGCGGGAGCGGTGGTTGTTGGTGTGGCAGTAGTGGCGGGAGCGGTGGTTGTTGGTGTGGCAGTAGTGGCGGGAGCGGTGGTTGTTGGTGTGGCAGTAGTGGCGGGAGCGGTGGTTGTTGGTGTGGCAGTAGTGGCGGGAGCGGTGGTTGTTGGTGTGGCAGTAGTGGCGGGAGCGGTGGTTGTTGGTGTGGCAGTAGTGGCGGGAGCGGTGGTTGTTGGTGTGGCAGTAGTGGCGGGAGCGGTGGTTGTTGGTGTGGCAGTAGTGGCGGGAGCGGTGGTTGTTGGTGTGGCAGTAGTGGCGGGAGCGGTGGTTGTTGGTGTGGCAGTAGTGGCGGGAGCGGTGGTTGTTGGTGTGGCAGTAGTGGCGGGAGCGGTGGTTGTTGGTGTGGCAGTAGTGGCGGGAGCGGTGGTTGTTGGTGTGGCAGTAGTGGTGGGAGCGGTGGTTGTTGGTGTGGCAGTAGTGGTGGGAGCGGTGGTTGTTGGTGTGGCAGTAGTGGTGGGAGCGGTGGTTGTTGGTGTGGCAGTAGTGGTGGGAGCGGTGGTTGTTGGTGTGGCAGTAGTGGCGGGAGCGGTGGTTGTTGGTGTGGCAGTAGTGGTGGGAGCGGTGGTTGTTGGTGTGGCAGTAGTGGTGGGAGCGGTGGTTGTTGGTGTGGCAGTAGTGGTGGGAGCGGTGGTTGTTGGTGTGGCAGTAGTGGTGGGAGCGGTGGTTGTTGGTGTGGCAGTAGTGGTGGGAGCGGTGGTTGTTGGTGTGGCAGTAGTGGCGGGAGCGGTGGTTGTTGGTGTGGCAGTAGTGGCGGGAGCGGTGGTTGTTGGTGTGGCAGTAGTGGCGGGAGCGGTGGTTGTTGGTGTGGCAGTAGTGGCGGGAGCGGTGGTTGTTGGT
This sequence comes from Biomphalaria pfeifferi, assembly GCA_030265305.1. Classification (NCBI taxonomy): domain Eukaryota; kingdom Metazoa; phylum Mollusca; class Gastropoda; family Planorbidae; genus Biomphalaria; species Biomphalaria pfeifferi. Next base: position 12,059 of record JASAOG010000406.1, read on the forward strand.
GTGGCAGTAGTGGCGGGAGCGGTGGTTGTTGGTGTGGCAGTAGTGGCGGGAGCGGTGGTTGTTGGTGTGGCAGTAGTGGCGGGAGCGGTGGTTGTTGGTGTGGCAGTAGTGGCGGGAGCGGTGGTTGTTGGTGTGGCAGTAGTGGCGGGAGCGGTGGTTGTTGGTGTGGCAGTAGTGGCGGGAGCGGTGGTTGTTGGTGTGGCAGTAGTGGCGGGAGCGGTGGTTGTTGGTGTGGCAGTAGTGGCGGGAGCGGTGGTTGTTGGTGTGGCAGTAGTGGCGGGAGCGGTGGTTGTTGGTGTGGCAGTAGTGGCGGGAGCGGTGGTTGTTGGTGTGGCAGTAGTGGCGGGAGCGGTGGTTGTTGGTGTGGCAGTAGTGGCGGGAGCGGTGGTTGTTGGTGTGGCAGTAGTGGCGGGAGCGGTGGTTGTTGGTGTGGCAGTAGTGGTGGGAGCGGTGGTTGTTGGTGTGGCAGTAGTGGTGGGAGCGGTGGTTGTTGGTGTGGCAGTAGTGGTGGGAGCGGTGGTTGTTGGTGTGGCAGTAGTGGTGGGAGCGGTGGTTGTTGGTGTGGCAGTAGTGGTGGGAGCGGTGGTTGTTGGTGTGGCAGTAGTGGTGGGAGCGGTGGTTGTTGGTGTGGCAGTAGTGGTGGGAGCGGTGGTTGTTGGTGTGGCAGTAGTGGCGGGAGCGGTGGTTGTTGGTGTGGCAGTAGTGGCGGGAGCGGTGGTTGTTGGTGTGGCAGTAGTGGCGGGAGCGGTGGTTGTTGGTGTGGCAGTAGTGGCGGGAGCGGTGGTTGTTGGTGTGGCAGTAGTGGCGGGAGCGGTGGTTGTTGGTGTGGCAGTAGTGGCGGGAGCGGTGGTTGTTGGTGTGGCAGTAGTGGCGGGAGCGGTGGTTGTTGGTGTGGCAGTAGTGGCGGGAGCGGTGGTTGTTGGTGTGGCAGTAGTGGCGGGAGCGGTGGTTGTTGGTGTGGCAGTAGTGGCGGGAGCGGTGGTTGTTGGTGTGGCAGTAGTGGCGGGAGCGGTGGTTGTTGGTGTGGCAGTAGTGGCGGGAGCGGTGGTTGTTGGTGTGGCAGTAGTGGTGGGAGCGGTGGTTGTTGGTGTGGCAGTAGTGGTGGGAGCGGTGGTTGTTGGTGTGGCAGTAGTGGCGGGAGCGGTGGTTGTTGGTGTGGCAGTAGTGGCGGGAGCGGTGGTTGTTGGTGTGGCAGTAGTGGCGGGAGCGGTGGTTGTTGGTGTGGCAGTAGTGGCGGGAGCGGTGGTTGTTGGTGTGGCAGTAGTGGCGGGAGCGGTGGTTGTTGGTGTGGCAGTAGTGGCGGGAGCGGTGGTTGTTGGTGTGGCAGTAGTGGCGGGAGCGGTGGTTGTTGGTGTGGCAGTAGTGGTGGGAGCGGTGGTTGTTGGTGTGGCAGTAGTGGTGGGAGCGGTGGTTGTTGGTGTGGCAGTAGTGGCGGGAGCGGTGGTTGTTGGTGTGGCAGTAGTGGCGGGAGCGGTGGTTGTTGGTGTGGCAGTAGTGGCGGGAGCGGTGGTTGTTGGTGTGGCAGTAGTGGTGGGAGCGGTGGTTGTTGGTGTGGCAGTAGTGGCGGGAGCGGTGGTTGTTGGTGTGGCAGTAGTGGCGGGAGCGGTGGTTGTTGGTGTGGCAGTAGTGGCGGGAGCGGTGGTTGTTGGTGTGGCAGTAGTGGCGGGAGCGGTGGTTGTTGGTGTGGCAGTAGTGGCGGGAGCGGTGGTTGTTGGTGTGGCAGTAGTGGCGGGAGCGGTGGTTGTTGGTGTGGCAGTAGTGGTGGGAGCGGTGGTTGTTGGTGTGGCAGTAGTGGCGGGAGCGGTGGTTGTTGGTGTGGCAGTAGTGGCGGGAGCGGTGGTTGTTGGTGTGGCAGTAGTGGCGGGAGCGGTGGTTGTTGGTGTGGCAGTAGTGGCGGGAGCGGTGGTTGTTGGTGTGGCAGTAGTGGCGGGAGCGGTGGTTGTTGGTGTGGCAGTAGTGGCGGGAGCGGTGGTTGTTGGTGTGGCAGTAGTGGCGGGAGCGGTGGTTGTTGGTGTGGCAGTAGTGGCGGGAGCGGTGGTTGTTGGTGTGGCAGTAGTGGTGGGAGCGGTGGTTGTTGGTGTGGCAGTAGTGGTGGGAGCGGTGGTTGTTGGTGTGGCAGTAGTGGTGGGAGCGGTGGTTGTTGGTGTGGCAGTAGTGGTGGGAGCGGTGGTTGTTGGTGTGGCAGTAGTGGTGGGAGCGGTGGTTGTTGGTGTGGCAGTAGTGGTGGGAGCGGTGGTTGTTGGTGTGGCAGTAGTGGTGGGAGCGGTGGTTGTTGGTGTGGCAGTAGTGGTGGGAGCGGTGGTTGTTGGTGTGGCAGTAGTGGTGGGAGCGGTGGTTGTTGGTGTGGCAGTAGTGGTGGGAGCGGTGGTTGTTGGTGTGGCAGTAGTGGTGGGAGCGGTGGTTGTTGGTGTGGCAGTAGTGGTGGGAGCGGTGGTTGTTGGTGTGGCAGTAGTGGTGGGAGCGGTGGTTGTTGGTGTGGCAGTAGTGGTGGGAGCGGTGGTTGTTGGTGTGGCAGTAGTGGCGGGAGCGGTGGTTGTTGGTGTGGCAGTAGTGGCGGGAGCGGTGGTTGTTGGTGTGGCAGTAGTGGTGGGAGCGGTGGTTGTTGGTGTGGCAGTAGTGGTGGGAGCGGTGGTTGTTGGTGTGGCAGTAGTGGCGGGAGCGGTGGTTGTTGGTGTGGCAGTAGTGGCGGGAGCGGTGGTTGTTGGTGTGGCAGTAGTGGCGGGAGCGGTGGTTGTTGGTGTGGCAGTAGTGGCGGGAGCGGTGGTTGTTGGTGTGGCAGTAGTGGTGGGAGCGGTGGTTGTTGGTGTGGCAGTAGTGGCGGGAGCGGTGGTTGTTGGTGTGGCAGTAGTGGCGGGAGCGGTGGTTGTTGGTGTGGCAGTAGTGGTGGGAGCGGTGGTTGTTGGTGTGGCAGTAGTGGCGGGAGCGGTGGTTGTTGGTGTGGCAGTAGTGGTGGGAGCGGTGGTTGTTGGTGTGGCAGTAGTGGTGGGAGCGGTGGTTGTTGGTGTGGCAGTAGTGGTGGGAGCGGTGGTTGTTGGTGTGGCAGTAGTGGTGGGAGCGGTGGTTGTTGGTGTGGCAGTAGTGGTGGGAGCGGTGGTTGTTGGTGTGGCAGTAGTGGTGGGAGCGGTGGTTGTTGGTGTGGCAGTAGTGGTGGGAGCGGTGGTTGTTGGTGTGGCAGTAGTGGTGGGAGCAGTTGTGTAAGTGGCAGTGTTAGTGGGAGCAGTTGTTGAGGTGGCAGATGTAGTTGGAGCAGTTGTTGAAGTGGCAGTAGTTCTAGTAGTTTTTTCTTTATTGTTCTCAGCTTGTGAAGCACTATTTTCACTTGATACAGGGACAGGTATTGGGCACATCTGTTCGGCAAAAAAAAACCTGGAACGATAAAATAGTCTCAAGATTAAATGTTGGTATATTCTATTTTTGTTATAAAAAATTTCACTTTTTTTATTGCTTTAGCTTCTAAGTAAATTTTTTCAGTTCTCTTGTATTTTGTGTCTGCTTTTATAATGTCTATATTCTTTAGCTGTTCAAAAAAATAAAATTTCTATATTACCCCTTTTTTTGTATTGTAGTAAATAAATGGTAGCGATTTGAAAATAATACATAGGATCGTAAATAAAATATAATATTTTTTAAATTACAGTTTTAATAATGCAATGAAACCATTATTTTAAATCCATCATAATATTATTTTCATTATCTTTTTAATAGATGAAGTGTAGTTTAACTAACAATACTAAATTGATGCGGATGAAAATAATTTTAGTAATGTTTTTTTTAACTTATCTTTTCTAACTGTAGCATGCTTAGTGCGTTTGTGCATCGACAGAGTGAAGGCTTTGGACAATGCTTATCTCTCATTAGCTTAGTATATTTAGAGAAAACAAAATTAATTAACTACGATCATTCTAGAGAATGAAAAAAAATAATTTTAGAAGCTTTTTTTATATATAAATTTATCATCGTTTCCACTGATGCCCAAAATACGGCACGCGGGCCAAAGTCGGCCCGCGAAGTGGTTCTATCCGGCCCGCCAAAACGTCAACACAAAGTGTAGTGTAATGACACAAGATGCGTAGAAGTTGAGGTTAATCGGGTTTTTCCTAAGTAATGTGACGAGTAATAATAGAGTAGGATTAGGAACTAGAAGAATAACGGACAATACGCCTTAGAGAACGACGCTAGGCTAGCGACGACAGATGACTGTGCCCTTTTGATTGTTCATTAAATTGTTGAAGTTATCAGCCTGCGTTATCAAGTATATTCTTTATTTATTCTGTTGTTGTGTCTTCTATACACTCGAATGCACCATTAAGATATATATAATCATCAGCAAAATAGACCATCAACAGTAGACCCCCCCCCCCCCCAATTTTTAAAAAAGTTTCTTTAGGCCTACATACGTTAGGGCCCTCACGTTTTCTCTGATGGAATGGTACCATGACCTTTGACATATGTACGTTTACGAAATGAGACTGAATGTAGAATCTACCAGAAAAGTGAACGGACCTATACTTTTTTTTGTCAACATAGTTGATTTGTACATTAAGTGTGGCTGTTTAAAAAAAGAACAACGTATAAACGACATTATAAAACAGATAGGACGTCCTTCTTGATCTGCGTCAGGAATGAAAAGTTTGTTAAACTGGATGACTAGAGATAGGAAGATGCAAAAAGAGACAATAACATGAGTCGGTGGTGAACTAGCTACAATGTTTCTTACTACACGAGTGTCGGAAATTGAAATGGCCCGCAGGTCGAATTAGGTTGAGCATCAGTGGTTTAAACAAAGTGTATACATTTAATAATTATGCAAATCTTTGTTTGTCTGGTAACAAGTTTCTCACGTTTTTATCCCCCTCCCACTCTGTTCTTCCTGAATGACCTCCCGAACATCATTTCAGTCAATAAGGCACTTTACGCAGATGACATTTTAATTTGGACTACAAAGAAATATCCAGTGCTGACTAGATCTAAATTAAACAAAGCCTTCACAACCATCTCCACGTTTTCAAAATTATGGAAAATGGAAATAAAGAAAAGTCAGTTTATTCACTCTTTAGCCACAGCAACAAAACAGCAAAAAGAAACTACATCCTAAAAATAGACTCACAGCCAATAAATAAAGAAGAAAATCCAACATATCTTGGTGTAAAACTAGACCAAAGACTGTCTCTAAAACACTTTATGGCAGATTTAAAAGAAAAGGCATCACAAATATTAAACATAATAAAACACCTAGCAGGAACATCCTGGGGAGTCGAAAAGGAAACCTTACGTCAGTTATGCTCTGGATACATCAGATCTGTAATGGATAACTGTCTCTCCATACAAAAAGCCACCAACAATACCTATCAATCATCATTAGACACTATCCAAAACCAAGCCTTGCGTCTTATCAGTGGAGGTATGAGAACTACTACCACAGCAGCCTGTGAAATAGACTCCAATATTGAACCTCTTAAGTTAAGGCGCAACAGAGCAGCATTAGAAGCTATTGAGAGATACAGAAGATTGGAGGATGACCATCCAAATAAACTACTAACACAAAGAAATAAGAAAAACAATAAAAAAAAAAAAGCAAAGAACTCTGATCCAACTTACTGACGAACTAAAACACCATCTACCAAATAACAGAGAAAAAAATTACCAGATTCTCAAACATAACTCCTGGACTTAATTACTAACAACCAACCATTAAAACATTTAATACATACATACAATAACACTCTAACAAAAGAATTAATTGCACTGGAACTCAAAGTAGGCACGCTTGAAACAATTTAAAGCTATCCAAAAACAGCAATCCATATACACACCGACGGATCAGCCTTCAAAGCCACCATCAATGCTGGTCTTGGTACCTTCCTGGTCTTCCCTAAAAATAAACACTTTAAAATAAGTGCACCCTGATGCGACTACTGCTCAAACTTCAAAGCCGAAACTGAGGCAATTACCATAGCTTTGCAAACAGTCGAAAACTAATTATGTAAAGGGATACAATCACCATCAGATATTGTTTTTCTTTACAGACTCCCAATCCACTCTTCAAGCACTTAACAGCAGCACCTCAAAAAGCCCATAGAGTTGACAACACTAATAGTGATAATACAACAGATGATGACAAAATTAAACATCAACATCACATTACAGTGGATCCCTGGACACATTGGCGTCATGGGAAATGAAAGAGCTTTCAAATGCAGGATTATCTATGGAACAACCAGATAGACCTGTTAACTACCTCACCCTAAGGTCAATGTTAATTAACAACCACAAAGAGCAGTTGGTAAACCAATGGGCAAACAAGAAACACAGGCAGAGCCATGTACAAAGAAATGAACATGCCTAACAAACTGGACAGTATTAACTTCCTCCACTCAAAGAGCCATCTACAATTTTCCAACTAAGGACAAGACGCATACCTCTGTTCAATTACCATCTCAATAAAATAAATCCCACACAACTCCCCCTATGTAGACACTGCGCCTACCCTTATGAAACCGTAAACCATATCCTTTTTGAATGCCCCTTCCTAATCCACATTAGACAGACCCTACTTCCACTACAGCCCAACATAACCAACACCCTGTATGGCAGTGCTGAACAACTGAAGAAAACAGCACACTATTTTCCTTGGCACAGTCTGCCAAAGAGCTGACAGCTCAGCAGTAATAAAGCTGGCTAGAAGAGGAAGTAGAATGCCACTCCCATTCACGGATCAAGTTGAAACTTTGCACAATTATTTATTGGTATAGACAAAACATAAATCAATAAAAGAAATTAACAAATTAGTCAATTAATTACTAGTAATTAATTTTTTAGTTTGATACCAGCAAGGGAAAATCAATCCACATTCACAGATATGGTTAAATATATGGATTAAATGGAAATGTAAACGATTGTACTTTAAAAACATGAATTGGTTGAAATTTTACCAATTAATTAATAATTCTTGGTAATAAATTATTTTTTGTTATTGATTGAGGGTAAAACTTCTACATTGTTGAGGATATAGTTTTAAGGCTTTGTTTTTTTTAAAGGATTTTATTTTAGGATTTATTGTACTTTGCTTGTTAACATTAGAGAGAGAATTGCAATGTTTTTATCAAATTAATTGCAAAAAGCAAAGGAGAAATAAACGTGTTAAAACTTAATAATTAAATCCATAAATTAAATCCATATATACATCCACATCTCTCTTTAGTAGCATTTATTTCCCTTATTTGGATATCAAACAAAATAATTAAACAGCAATAATTAATTATTTTTTTTATTGATGCATGCAAACTTGAGTCGCGTTGGCTGAGCGGTAAAGCGCTTGGCTTACGAACCGGGGACCGGGGTTCGAATCCTGGTGAAGACTGGGATTTTTAATTTCAGGATCTTCGGGCGCCTCCGAGTCCACCCAGCTCTAATGGGTACCTGACATAAGTTAGGGAAAAGTAAAGGCGGTTGGTCGTTTTGCTGGCCACATGACACTCTTGTTAACCTTAGGTCACAGAAACAGATGACCTTTACATCATCTACCCTATAGACCTCAAGGTCTGAAAGGGGAACTTTACTTTTTTATGCAAACTTGAAACATAAAGACTAAAGGCTGAGACGGATTTTGGGAGTCAGGTATATAGATCGGGTCTCAAACAAGGAAATCCTATGCTGAACTGGCAGTCGACCACTTAGTGAGGTTGTGACAGAGCGTCGCATGAGGTTTGCGGGACATGCTCTCGACGAAATGAACTACGCATACCAAGAGTGGCGGTGACTTGGAGGCCAATACGAGGAAAGCACAAACAGGCGCAAAACTTTCATGTAGAACCTCATAACAGTGGACACCAGGTGATAGAAGCCCTCAGACATTGCCGGTTGCAGATCTTTGTGAAGACAGCGTGCCGCCCAACGAGCGGGAGGACCTAAGTTTATCAGGTACAAAAACTGTGTCAAGTGTCAACTGGATCCGAGAATGGGAAATGGGACAAAAATAGTGTTCAAACCTTTTACCAGACAGACAGACAGACAAACAGACAGAGTGAGTCAATATAAGCTTTGTAAAAAGCAATATCAATTCGGTTTAATTAATTGTAATCGCTTATTTGACAATATCTGAATGTAGCGAAATGACAATACATCTAGAATTATCTTTTCAATGCTATTAGAATTAGATATTCTTTTCTTTACATCATCTACCCTATAGACCTCAAGGTCTGAAAGGGGAACTTTACTTTTTTATGCAAACTTGAAACATAAAGACTAAAGGCTGAGACGGATTTTGGGAGTCAGGTATATAGATCGGGTCTCAAACAAGGAAATCCTATGCTGAACTGGCAGTCGACCACTTAGTGAGGTTGTGACAGAGCGTCGCATGAGGTTTGCGGGACATGCTCTCGACGAAATGAACTACGCATACCAAGAGTGGCGGTGACTTGGAGGCCAATACGAGGAAAGCACAAACAGGCGCAAAACTTTCATGTAGAACCTCATAACAGTGGACACCAGGTGATAGAAGCCCTCAGACATTGCCGGTTGCAGATCTTTGTGAAGACAGCGTGCCGCCCAACGAGCGGGAGGACCTAAGTTTATCAGGTACAAAAACTGTGTCAAGTGTCAACTGGATCCGAGAATGGGAAATGGGACAAAAATAGTGTTCAAACCTTTTACCAGACAGACAGACAGACAAACAGACAGAGTGAGTCAATATAAGCTTTGTAAAAAGCAATATCAATTCGGTTTAATTAATTGTAATCGCTTATTTGACAATATCTGAATGTAGCGAAATGACAATACATCTAGAATTATCTTTTCAATGCTATTAGAATTAGATATTCTTTTCTTTTTTTTTTGACAGTGTTACAATGTACCAGTACTTGCTCTCTCTCTCTCTCTCTCTCTCTCTCTCTCTCTCTCTAGATCTATCTTTGTAATGTTATTAGGATTGGTTGTTTTGTTGTTTTTTTTATAATTCGACCGCATCGAAAGGAAAGAGGAAATGACTTAAGGCAACACCAACACAAAAGGAACACGAACATAAAAATACGGAGTGCTTTCTAGTTTTAAAATGTTTTCTAATTAGCGTAATTGGGGGAAATGCAGAAAATAAAATAAAAAGGTGTGATAGAACTTGAGGTTTTTTTTTCTAATTGCGGCAGTCAGGATGCGTATATGTCAAAAAACGTTCTTAGTGAGCACCTAGGAGGTAAAAGGAACCTGTGTACGAAATTTGATGCGGATACGTACGATAGTTTAAGAGATCCCGTGATAGATCAGTGGTATTTGAACTTATATAAAGTATATATTATTTTAATTACCTTTCTGGTACAAGAATAGCACACGTTTGTAAAGTTGACAAGACTTTCAGTAGACCGTTGCATGCATCTCTTCTATTGATTCTGTACTTAGCTAGGAAAGAGAAAACAAAAGTGACTTTGTTCATTCCCAAGGATATTGCAATAGCAAGGAGATATTGAATGCTTTGTGAAGGGGTTTAAACTTCTTGAAAGATCAATTTAAGAGTGTAGCACAAACATGTCGATATCTACACACATTTTGATTACTTTCTCTTATCTCAGTTTTAAATTATTATTTTTCTTCTTTTGAAAATGTTAATTTTGTTGGAAGAACGCTTTTCTTATAAGGCATTATATACATACCATAAGCTTCTATTGTCTTCCTCGTGAACTCAGGAGACGTCACACTCAAAGTTTGTCCTATTGTTAAAAACAACATACAAACATACAAACAAATTGGAAGGAGACAAATTAGTTCAATACATTCATTCTTAAAAAAAACAACAATATACTTAAATTGATAATTAAATACACGCTGACAGGTCATTTCATCCCCGGTCACTTCATCCTCAGTCATTTCATCCCCTGTCCCTTCATCCTCAGTCATTTCATACCCAGTCACTTCATCCTCAGTCATTTCATCCCCTGTCACTTCATCCTCAGTCATTTCATACCCAGTCACTTCATCCTCAGTCATTTCATCCCCTGTCACTTCATCCTCAGTCATTTCATACCCAGTCACTTCATCCTCAGTCATTTCATCTCCTGTCACTTCATCCTCAGTCATTTCATACCCAGTCACTTCATCCTCAGTCATTTCATCCCCTGTCACTTCATCCTCAGTCATTTCATCCCCTGTCACTTCATCCTCAGTCATTTCATCCCCTGTCACTTCATCCTCAGTCATTTCATCCCCAATTGAAATGTTTTTTCTTAGTCATTGTGTTGTTGTGCTGATAAGGCTTAGCCTTTAAGTCCCCTTTAAATCTAATATATAAATATTATTATGTAGAATGCTTTTTGATTAATTTTTTTGACAGTTATTATAGTGTTCCCCCCCCCCTCTCTCTCTCTTCATACTTGTTGAGAAATGAAATACTAGATGGAAATAAGTAGATCTAGTGTACAAGTGGTTTGTATTGAGTTCTATTGTGTCTAGTTTATGTAGGCACTGTAGGGAATGCCAGTATTATCCTGAGCATGATGTCATGATCAAAGTCCAAGGTGTGGTGAAAGTAGTGGAAATCTTTTGAGACATGAGAACGATGAGACTACTTATGATCTTGACACTGATAATTTATCTCCTTACGGCCATTCTTCACTTTAATTAATCGTTCTTTATTCAATATGAGCGCGTCGTTTTTTTCTCTATTAAACGCTGACTTCAGCCATTCTCTGGGGCCCTATTGCCTCTATACGCTTTGTTTAAATCCCACGTGATAACATGAACGTTATAACTTGTGGCCCTGAAGAACGTCCAAGAAAGAAGTATACAACACGGGCAATCACAATGATTTAAATTAACAAGCACAATTAATATTTACATTAGCTCTAGGTCCAAACATATTACATTTTTTTATTTTTTTAAATAACATTAAATTATATTTTTATTAGCGGCTCATCAAAAGGGGAAAAGACGCTATTAGTTTTGTGTGGTTTGTCCGTCCGTCGGTCCCGTTTAGATCTCGTAAACTAGAAAAGATAATATTTTAGAACATTCAAAGTTCTGATGCAACGGTTTAGTTCTTGTAACTTCACGGTAATTAAATTCGAGTATTTAAACGAGGAATACTTTTTTGTTAAGGTGTCAACACTACCATGAACCTTTCTCTGCATACCCAAACAAATTGAAGCAACCTCTTGGTTCAAACCTCTGTCTTTGCAGGTTCTGAAATCTATACTACCTCAAAGTATTACTTTAGTAAGCAATGCATTTAAAAAAAAAGTATGTGTATTGTAATTACTAAAACAGCCTACTTCTCGTAAGTACTATAAAAAAGTTATTTTCTGGGTAATAGCAAATGACCTACAGATGTCTGCACTTTCACAACTTAGTGTATCATTAATACTATACTAGAGCAAGGGTAATACATTGCACTGTAGTCTATAATTGTATTTCTGTTTATTAAACATTTATTTCTCTCTTACCTCCTCCCCCTCCTTACTCCCTATGTTGCCCCCCTCTGTCTCCTCTTGTATCTGTATGTCCCCGTGTCCCCTCTGTCTCCTCTTGTATCTGTATGTCCCCGTGTCCCCTCTGTCTCCTCTTGTATCTGTATGTCCCCGTGTCCCCTCTGTCTCCTCTTGTATCTGTATGTCCCCGTGTCCCCTCTGTCTCCTCTTGTATCTGTATGTTCCCGTGTCCCCTCTGTCTCCTCTTGTATCTGTATGTCCCCCTGTCCCCCCTGTCTCCTCTTGTATCTGTATGTCCCCCTGTCCCCTCTGTCTCCTCTTGTATCTGTATGTCCCCCTGTCCCCTCTGTCTCCTCTTGTATCTGTATGTCCCCCTGTCCCCTCTGTCTCCTCTTGTATCTGTATGTCCCCGTGCCCCCTCTGTCTCCTCTTGTATCTGTATGTCCCCTCCCCTCCACTAGTTATTTGTTTTGAAACCACTCACGTTTGTGTAGAGCTCTCCTTTTCCTCCCAACTAAAGTCATCAAGTCTGGAGAAACACAAAACATTAGAGCAAAGGTTAAAACAGAAATCTGTTCAACAAACCTAAATTTTGAGTTTTTACGAGACTAGAAATATTGGAAACTTCATAGTAGGGACTGTTCACTTACCTAATAGAAGTGAATTTTCTAACTCTATCCATATTCTGCCTGAGGGCCAGATAAATATTACATACTGGCATTGGCGCCACTAGGGGGGTGATGGGGGTGCGGCCCGAACAGGGTGACACCCGTTAGAGTGATGCTTGTAACTTAGTTTTGAAAAGAGATTCTACCCTTCAACTTCCACTCGTGTTGTGATGGAGAGAAAGGCAAGACGGCTTGTAGTCTTCACATTTCTTCTATCACTGCTAGCAAGCACCTTTTTTGTTTCGCATTAGTGTTCGGAAAAAAGCTTCAAGTTTCTTACAACTCGGAAGTTTAAGATTACCGCCCATGGCACGAAAAGACTCAATACTCCCAGTGAGGTAACAACCATGGCACGAAAACACTCAATACTCCCAATGAGGGAACAATCATGGCACGAAAAGACTCAATACTCCCAGTGAGGTAACAATCATGGCACGAAAAGACTCAATAATCCAGTGAGGTAACTACCATAGCATTAAAAGACTCAATACTCCCAGTGAGGTAACAATCATGGCACGAAAGGCAATACGCCCAGTGAGGTAACAATCACGGCACGAAAAGACTCAATACGTCCAGTGAGGTAACAATCATGGCACGAAAAGACTCAAAACGTCCAATGAGGTAACAATCATGTCACGAAAAGACTCAATACGTCCAGTGAGGTAACAATCATGGCACGAAAAGACTCAATACGTCCAGTGAGGTAACAATCATGGCACGAAAAGACAATACGCCCAGTGAGGTAACAATCATGGTACGAAAACAACAATACGCCCAGTGAGGTAACAATCGTGGCACGAAAAGACAATACGCCCAGTGAGGTAACAATCATGGCACGAAAAGACTCAATACTCCCAGTGAGGTAACAATCATGGCACGAAAAGACTCAATACGTCCAGTGAGGTGACAATCATGGCACGAAAAGACTCAATACTCCCAGTGAGGTAACAATCATGGCACGAAAAGACTGAATACGTCCAGTGAGGTAACAATCATGGCACGAAATGACAATACGCCCAGTGAGGTAACAATCATGGCACGAAAAGACTCAATACTCCCAGTGAGGTAACAATCATGGCACGAAATGACAATACGCCCAGTGAGGTAACAATCATGGCACGAAATGACAATACTCCCAGTGAGGTAACAATCATGGCACGAAATGACAATACGTCCAGTGAGGTAACAATCATGGCACGAAATGACAATACGCCCAGTGAGGTAACAATCATGGCACGAAATGACAATACGCCCAGTGAGGTAACCTGGGTTTATTTTAAATCAACTTGTAAGTATTACGTAATTACATTCCTCCCTCCCACGCTGAATAAACCTGAGTGGAATCATAGATGATTTTATTCAATAGTATGACTAATAATAATATACTTAGAGGTAAAGTATAAACTTTTAAAAACACTAATCCAAGACTTGCTAATATGAAAAACATAATGCATACTATAATAACATTAACGAGTATTGCTATATTGATGTACATAGGCCAATTCTCAACTCTAGTATAGGGCAATGATAGAGTAACTCCTTGTCTTCTTGTCTCCGACTATCCAGCGCAATTATAAAAGTTCTTGTTTTGTAGTCTCGTTTTCGTCTAGCTAAAGCTTGTCACTAATACATAGACTTGAGCAAGTGTCTCTAGACACTAATACATAGACTTGAGCAAGTGTCTCTAGACACTAATACATAGACTTAAGAAAGTGTCTCTAACTAATACTTAGACTTGAGCAAGTGTCTCTAGACAATAATACATAGACTTGAGCAAGTGTCTCTAGACACTAATACATAGACTTGAGAAAGTGTCTCTAGACACTAATACATAGACTTGAGAAAGCGTCTCTAGACACTAATACATAGACTTGAGCAAGTGTCTCTAGACACTAATACATAGACTTGAGCAAGTGTCTCTAGACACTAATACATAGACTTGAATAAGTGTCTCTAGACAATAATACATAGACTTGAGCAAGTGTCTCTTACTTCTGAAGTCTCCAACATACAAGGGTGGTGTCATTGGCGAGCGAGCAAGTGCTTCATCAGTCTTCATCACATCTGTGAAGGAGATAAATATATATATATATATAAATATATATATATATATACGTACTTATATATTGAATATGAAAAAGTCATCTACTTACTCAGTATTCCAAATGCAAAGTAATGTTTATTACTTAATTTTGGTATTGACGCAGGTAGAAACAGACTTTAGAGTTTCAGTCAATTTAATGTAACCAGTTATCTTTTTTTTTATACATATGTAAAGAAGGGAGGGCGGGGCTCATTTCATATATATATTTTATTTTTTTTTACACACAGATGTTTATATTCAAGAGACAATAGACATGTGTATTTTCTTGAGAGTTTGTTCGCTTCTAGATTTTTATTATCGAACTCGTTTTAATTATAGATATATAATCACACTCTCCAACCTCCCAATTGATATTTTGGTCACTAGGACATACAAACTTTTATCATAATTATCTCGTACACACATTGTTCCGGTCCAAATCTCCACGGTCAGATTCATATGTTACTCCTCTCATACAGGGACACACACACACACACACACACACGCAGACACGCACACACACGTCATTCCTCTTCACTATTTCATGACCTATTTGACTGCTACTGTTTGTCTTAGATTTGGAAGTATTGTTAGAGCATTCCAGTCTGCTTCAGTTCTCGTCTGAAGACCAAATGATAAATCTCTATGACTTAGTCTGCTCTGAGAGCCAATAGATACGTTCATTTCTAAAAGCGCCTTCATAAGTCTCAGAGGCTTCATTCTCCACGGAAGTATTACCATAGGATGTTGATTCTGTAGCCATACCATATCAATGCAGGAGAGTTAACATGAGAATATCACACCAGGATGATTAGTCTGAAAAGCTCTATCTTCCCGAATTTCAGGCACAGAGTAACATTTTGTACACAATATAGGTCAAAAGTAGGTCAATAGTTTTCTCATTTTTGTTAAAGATTTTTTTATTAAGTCTCTTCCATATTTTACATTTGAGCCGTCGACCAAACGTCATTCGTTTTAAAGTAACATTCAAAATGAAAGATGTCTGTGAAAGGCAGAGAGAGAGTGTGTGTGTGTGAGAGAGAGAGACATATTATCTAAATAATTCGTACCTTGAATAAAGATGTCAAAGAGCTGAAACAAATCTTGTGAGCTAAAGTCAGCCATACTTAATGCTATCATCCCATTCACAGCATTTGTCATCTGGACTCTCGCTCCTGGAGGCAGGAGATTAAAGAAGACCGAGCCGGCTAGATCTTCTGGGAACTGAAAATTTACTGGACAATCTGGACAAGGTGCCTTGCCATTAACAGCAGTAATGAGCTCAATCAATACCTTACGCATATCAACTTCTGCTAATGTACGAGATGAGGAACTTGGATCTTGCACAAAAAACTTTTGAACTATTTGAGAAGCGTTGAATGCCAAAGCACTTTTCTCGTCAAATATAAAGTCTACTATCAGTTGGAGATCTCGTGTCATGATGGACCTAAAGAAGACATTTCTAAGCTGCTGTAACTGATTGGGGCTTAGTCCTGCTAATACAAAGTATTTCACAGACTTTAAAATGCTCACTAGATTGGGGTAATGAGATTTTCTCTGGTGGATTTCTTGAAATGAAGACGCTCTAGGATAATGTGAAGGAACTGTAAGTGGTGAGCTGAGGCTGTTAGGATTGTAGAGAATTCTACCTTGCTGTCTCCATGTCAGCACAAGCCTGTCAAGTGAGACCAAGTCCGAGCCTTGGGCCTGGCCAGATTGGGGTCTTTCTCTAATCTGACGCCTGTTTTCTCCTAAAATACCACAGATCAACGCTCGATACTGAGGCATGGGAATGTTGTTAGTATGGACAAAGAACTCTGCTGGTGTCATGAGCTCACTGTAACCAGCTTCTAGTGACATCAAAAGCACAAAAGTCTTCAGAACCAAATATGTCTTGAACATCTGGGCAAACAATAAAAAAAGAAAGAAAATGTATATTACATGTATTTTAAATATTGTTCTAGCCCAACTCTAAAGTCTACATTTCACTGAAAGAAAGAACAAAGCTTCTATAACATTGACGCTGAGAAGACAAAGTGGAAAGATGACGTCATTGTTTTTTACAGTATTACATTTTCTTCCCTACTGGCTTACCAACAAAACGAACAAATTGGGAAATGGAATGGACTTTAGCAAGGGGGGCGAACGAATTTCTTCTTTCGCCTCCCTTGCCATAAAAGAAATGAAAATGCTGGTCAAAGAAGAGGAGTCCTGATGAGATAGATGTGAGAGATGTCAGACCATTGGACAACAAGAATGGAAGAGTGCAACGAAATACAACACAAAGTGAGAAAGAAGAAAAGATGGGCAGAGCGATCATGAAACATAAACTACATTTTGTTGGTGAGCGCCCCAGCTAAAGGTCCAGTGATGTGTGGGAGCTCATTTCAGATTAAAATAAATGATGTCACATAAGTAAGTGATGTTACATAATTAAGGGATTATCCTTATTAGTTACATCAAAGCTATCTGTACTTTGTCTACAGTTTGAGTTGAAGCTCGGGTGTACATTCAAAATATTTGCCACAAATCAATTTAAAAAGACTCGAAAGCAATATTGAGAAATTTGAAGTGCATAGTGGAACCTAAAAAACACCAAGAAAAACATTTAAAATAAAAAAAAAACAATATCTGCTTTTTGTGTCCCATATAGAGCTAGAGCTCTTCCAATTAATGAAAATGTTTGATACAAAAAAACAATGGAATTTATTTACCTCTCCCCTCCCCCCCCCCCTCTCCCCGAGAAAGAATCACTAGTTACAGGAATGTATAGATCTAGTACACTTTAGAATAGTTCATTGAGAAGCATTTACATCTACATCATAAACTTCTAGATTATATTATATTAGATATATACCGCGATTGACCTATATACATAGATTTTTATGTACATAGCTCTTTTCAAGCTCTAAAGGAAGTCACCCCAATCAATCTTTTCTGTCTAAGAAAAGTAATGATCTTTAGTTTTCAAAGCTTAGAATAATGCAAAATTATTTCTCGGATTTTCTTTTGAATGGAACAAAGCTTTTTCCTGTTAGTTTCCATTGAGATGATGATGAAAACATCCTAGATCGAAATAATTCATGCCTGTTGATTTTAATCATCTTATGTACATTTAAATAGATTGATTACCTAGATGTTTCTAGATTATGTATTTAAACATTGCAAAATAATGATTAAGAGACTAGAGTACTCCTATTTTTGATGTTCAATTACTATAGCTAGATCTAAAATTAAAATTATACGTTACATAGGTTAGGGTTGAGAAAAAAACGTTACTTCTTAAAACTACTTTACAAGACAATGCCATGTTTAAACTTTAAAAAAAAATTCACATTTTTTGTAGTTTTAAAAGATCTCCATGTCCAGTCTAGATACAATATATATAAGTCTATGATATCCTTGTCCAGTCTAGATACAATATACCTAAGTCCATGATCTAGACTTAGAAAACGATGCGTAAAATTGTCTTTTTTCAGTCAGAAAAGCCTTGCACTTGGAAATTTCCGAAAGCGATTATCATTTCAAGAACGCGAATCAATAATGCCTTACATTTGGGAATGCCCGAACGCGACAGTCCTTTCAAGAACGCAATAGTCCTTTCAAAACCGATGTTGGATATAGACCTAGATCTAGAGTTCTAACCAAATTTAAATGTATTTCCATTTTTTACTTGAAAGGATAACGGTCAAACTAGAGTTTTCCTCATGTGACCAACGAGCTAGACAATTCTCTTCTCAGAGATATACATTAACTGTTCAATTGATAGGAAAATCATGTCCATGTGTGATTATTGATTCAAGAGTAAAGTAAATTAATGTTCAGGGAAATTTTGCGCATCGTCTTTTAAGTCTAGATGTCAAGTCGTAGCATTGGAATTATTGAATAATTTTAAAAAAGCGTGGCGTAGTGTAAATTTAAAGTTGCTTCAAGTTTATTGAAAGAATATCTATTCTTTAATAATATTTTTTTAGGTAAATCGACAAGAGATTACATCTAGAATCTTGATGTAGAAGTAGATCTAGATTTAGTTTAGATGTTAAAGAGTTATTGGCTTTTAAAAATGTATTTTTTTTTCTTTTTTATTGCCTCATGTATTTAGATCTTCAAACCAACGCGCCATCTTTTGAGAACTAATTTTAATTATTTTCAACTCATTGTGATATAAGAGAAAGTGCCAGCTGAATAGAGCAGATTGTAGCTCATGAGTACTACTAAGTGTATATAGTTCAGTGTCAATAGCAAGGGACTAGACATTTAAAGGAGTTACAGATTTACAAAAATAATCGGGAAGTGGATGCAACAAGTTATGTAGTACAGTACTGCGAAAGTATGAATGTTTTTTCATTGTTTTAAAAACCCACTAACAGAAATACCCGGCGTTGCCAGTTTCTATTTTAAAAGCTAAAAAGTACGTAACTATAGCTGACGTCATCTTTGTGTATGTAGTATCCCTCTCCCCTTCCCTTGTGGCTTGGTGAAGAGGTTTTAATATATTCAAGGACCAATTGTCTACAAAATAGTCGTGTCAAGTCTCATCAAGATTGGACTATGAGGAACATGCAATCTGAACATTAAAAATAAACTTCATAAAATCCTAAATGCTGCTGGTAAGGTCATTGGTAAGAAACAAACCCCGATTGGGCAGCTGCTTGAGAAAAACATTCATAAGAAAGCTTAAAAGATTTTTGAAATAAAAAATCTCCCTTTGGATCAGGATTTTGTGATTTTACCATCACAAAAGAAACACAAGACAAATTTGTTTATGGATAATAAAGATTATTATTATTTTTTTTTTTATTATGATTAATTGGCACATTGTCATTAGACGAGAAAGCTTAAATGTAAAGATGTTTCACCCTTAGTTAAATCATGAACTCGCTTGCAACACTAGACCCATCAACTCAATACCCATATTTGTATAGACATATTATCTAGATTTTGTTTATTACTACAACGTCTACAATGAAAGTTGGAGATTGGAAGCTGAGGCTGAAAGAAGGACCCCTGCATTTGAGAGTTAATGCCACAGACAAAATGCTGGGTATCAGATACCAGGAACAGAAGACAACTACGTCTACACTTTTACAAGCCAACAGTCTGGCTGGCAAAATGGAAAAACTCCTCAATACTGTGAAGCGACGAAAGATGAGCTGGTTCGGTCCTATTGTAAGACATGAGTCACTGTCAAAAGAAATCCTTCAAGGTAGAGCGAGAAGAAGGGTCGTTGCAAGAAAGGCTTGCTAATAATGTCAAAGAATTGACAGGCCTGACCCTTAATATCCTACTAGGAACAACTTCAGACTGGTACAAATTGGGAGATTTCACAGCTATTGAAGGGACAGATGGTGATGATGATACGATGGAATAACGTTAAGTCATTTAGTATCACACATCCAATAACGTGACAAAATATCAGCCTCACTCTGTCTGGTAAAAAGTTTGAACACTTTTTTTCTTATGATATTTTAAGGAGCAGACCCAATTACGTTCATACATTAGCGAACTCATTGAAATGACTTCTTTTGTATTTGACCGCACTGACTTAACATCAGTTTGCTAATTGTTAATTGAGCTGAATATCCCCCCCCCCCCACACACACACTTATATCAAGTTTAGATTCTACTCTATGACAATCTCAGAGGATGAATTCCGGGGTCAAGGAAACTGCTAGCTTACAACTGACATTATAAAAAACCTAACCTCATGTTTCTATTTTGAAGGAAAGTTCCAGATTCTTTCAATATAACAAAAACTAATTTTTTACATACATTAATTTATCGAGAGATGTCTAGTGGTTTATTTTCATTCATGAAGGTAAATCCATCAAAATCAAGCTTTTTTTTTTTGGTGTATTTGGTGTACAGAACAAATAGAAGTGCTGATAAACAAAAATTTTATTTTTAAATGGATTCTATTTGTGTGGGCACTCAGTGCAAAGTAAAATGTTCTATACGCTCTTTCATTTAGAGTCTTGTAGTTAATTAGCAAGATTTAAGTTTAACTTAGCTCCCTTGACATTGTATAGTTTATATTGAATATCTCGAATAGACACAGAGATGAGGTCCTAGATGTAAACCAGAATTGAGTTCAATCAAGTGATTTGAGAACTAGTGAGAAATACTACTTTGTACTGGTTTAGAAATAAAAGTATGAAAGGTTCTTTAAAGAAACAACAATAATATTTCAATACAGACTGCATAATATGTTAGCATGTTTAGGTATGCAGCTATCACTAGCAGAATGCATTAAGTCTAGCACAGGACACACTGGCTAACTACAGCCAATATTTTAATCCCTAGCTAACACTCCAGAAAGATTTATGTAATAGGTTAAACGCTATTTTGATATTTTCAAAGCGATACTTCCATGAAATAAAACCAAGTGTAAACATTTTGTTATCAAATATTGAAAAATAAGTCTTAAATCTTAAGAAATTCAAATATAAATATGGAATATATTAAAATATTTCTTGACATTAAGAAACTGGAACAAACACAAAATAGAGTAGTGAGATTCATAACAAACGAATATTCACATTTGACTAGGGTAACACCATTAGTAAATCACTAAATTTAGAAAGCCTTCAGGACAGAAGACTCAAAAGTAAAGTAGCAATTATACATAAAACACTGAACCATAATCTTCAAATACAAAAACAAAATTTAATAAAATACTCTGAAAGACACAAAAATAAAGGCACATTCCTCGTCCCATATGCTAGGACAAATTTGTACAAATACTCCTTCTTCCCTAGTGCTATTAGAGCATGGAATGGGTTGCCTGAGCTAGCCAGAAAAACCAGTGACCTGGCAGAATTTAAGTCATTGGTTAATATGCATGACTAAATGCATGACGCGTAGGACGTAATCATCTTCTTTTTTGAAGTAACGTCTGTATTATATAAGATAAGATAAGATAAGATAATAGAACAAAGTCCAAAGTTTTTAAAAATTTAAATCAAAGCTCACCATTTTCCTATCTAAATGCAGCCAATGCTGATGTTAACAACTTAATGATGTTAACTACTTAATTATGTCAACAAATTAATGATGACCAGCTAGACCCAAGGTTGTTATGTACCCTTATGTACATACAAACATTACAGATTTGTATCATTAGATCGTAGCTAGTTTTCTAAAAATAAAATGTCTTTCAAATGTAACAAGCACTCCCTATATACTGCACTGAACTAGAAAAATACACACTTTCCTTAGCGACATTACAAAATAAGATGGCTGTCTATGTAGGCGACGAGGTAGTGTGCAGTGATCCCCAACTTTGTGAATGATTTGGTTTCAACTGATTCTAATTGATTGGCTACAAAATATTTCCATTCAAGCGTAAGGTGCATCATGCAAAGCATTTCTGTCATGAATAATACATGAATAATACATAAATAATGCATGAATAATACATGTGAATAATACATATGAATAATACATGTGAATAATACATGTAAATAATACATGAACAATACATGTGAAAATTACATATGAGCAATACATAAACAATACATAAACAATACATAAACATTACGTTTGATAATGCACAAACAATACATAAACAATACATAAACAATACATAAACAATACATAAACAATACAAGAGCAATACATGAACAATACATGAGCAATACATGAACAATACATGAGCAATACATGAGCAATACATGAACAATACATGAGCAATACATGAACAATACATGAGCAATACGTGAGCAATACATGAACAATACATGAACAATACATGAGCAATACATGAACAATACATGAGCAATACATGAACAATACTTGAGCAATACATGATTATCGAGCAAAAAACATTAAGCTCATTGCTTTCAGACATTGATATATTCAAAATGTTTGGAACCTCTGCACCTTAAGTTTGGAGACTTACAATTCTTTGTGTTAAAGCCACCATTGCTAGCGACACCAGTTAAAGAGACGTCAGGTATATTCTGATTGACATGAAATGTTGAGCGAAATCAGCCGAAGTTTAACCTGAAGCTATTGAATTTAATTGTTTCTCAATTAAACATAACAGTATTGACAAAACCTTTTCCTAACATCAAAAGTCTGAACATTACAAGTGGCCAAATGCCCCCAAGCCCATTCTAATAGGTTCCTGTGTAAATGTTCATGGCAAGTACCGCTAGATTCACAAACACATTTGTTCAACTTTAAATTACATGTCTGTGACTTCAGTTTTGTACCTATCAAGCTCTGCTTTGATTAGGAAACTAAAAATTCAGTGTATTTTTTAAAGCTTTAATAAAGATATCTTTTTTTAAGACTCTTAATCAGTCGGTATTCCTTATCTAGTCCAATAGACATAATGATATCTTCCGATCGATCTTTGAAATGTCGCTATGCATATTTTTCATTGAATATATTTCACACCTACATTTAAATAATGCAGTAATTTTACATAAGGGTAATGTATTTTCAAATATTGTATTTCCGTAGAGAATAGCGAGCCATCTTAAAGACGTCAGCCATATCGGAGTTTAAAGAAGCAACAAAAGAGAGTGAGCTAATTATAAAAAATAGATGAAACAAGTTTGCCTTAGTTAAACGCATAGAGATTGGCTTCTTATTTAAAAATATAAGATGAGCTAAGCAATGGAGCATAAGGAATGTGGTTGTATGAGATAAGCTAAAGAATGGAGCGCAAGGAATGTGGTTGTATGAGATGAGATGAGCTAAAGAAGGTAGCATAAGGAATGTGGTTGTATGAGATAAGCTAAAGGATGGAGCGCAAGGAATGTGGTTGTATGAGATGAGATGAGCTAAAGAAGGGAGCACAAGGAATGTGTTTGTATGAGATGAGATGAGCTAAAGAAGGGAGCATAAGGAATGTGGTTGTATGAGATAAGCTAAAGAATGGAGCGCAAGGAATGTGGTTGTATGAGATGAGATGAGCTAAAGAAGGGAGCACAAGGAATGTGGTTGAATGACATGAGCTAAAGAAGGGACCACAAGGAATGTGGTTGTATGAGATGAGCTAAAGAAGGGAGCACAAGGAATGTGGTTGAATGGCATGAGCTAAAGAAGGGAGCACAAGGAATGTGGTTGAATGACATGAGCTAAAGAAGGGACCACAAGGAATGTGGTTGAATGAGATGAGCTAAAGAAGGGAGCACAAGGAATGTGGTTGAATGAGATGAGCTAAAGAAGGGAGCATAAGGAATGTGGTTGTATGAGATAAGCTAAAGAATGGAGCGCAAGGAATGTGGTTGTATGAAATGAGACGAGCTAAAGAAGGGAGCACAAGGAATGTGGTTGAATGAGATGAGCTAAAGAATGGAGCGCAAGGAATGTGGTTGTGTGAGATGAGATGAGCTAAAGAAGGGAGCACAAGGAATGTGGTTGAATGACATGAGCTAAAGAAGGGACCACAAGGAATGTGGTTGAATGACATGAGCTAAAGAAGGGAGCACAAGGAATGTGGTTGAATGAGATGAGCTAAAGAAGGGAGCACTAGGAACGTGGTTGAATGAGATGAGCTAAAGAAGGGAGCACAAGGAACGTGGTTGAATGAGATGAGCTAAAGAAGGGAGCACTAGGAATGTGGTTGTATGAGATGAGCTTAGGAATAGAGCATAAGGAATGTGGTTGAATGAGATGAGCTAAAGAAGGGAGCACAAGGAACGTGGTTGAATGAGATGAGCTAAAGAAGGGAGCACTAGGAATGTGGTTGTATGAGATGAGCTAAGGAATTGAGCATAAGGAATGTGGTTGAATGAGATGAGCTAAAGAAGCACAAGGAATGTGGTTGAATGAGATGAGCTTAAGAAGGGAACACAAGGAACGTGGTTGAATGAGATGAGCTAAGGGAGCACAAGGAATGTGGTTGAATGAGATGAGCTAAGGGGGCATAAGAAATGTGGTTGAATGAGATGAGCTAAAGAAGGGAGCGCAAGGAATGTGGTTGAAGTCAATGAGATGAGCTAAAGAAGCGGGCACAAGGAATGTGGTTGAAGTCAATGAGATGATCTAAGGATGGAAGTACAAACAACCTTGAGTAGCAGTCACTAAATGTGATCCCATCAATTCAAACATTATTTTTATGAATAAATCACAACATTTTTAGTTAAAATATGATTACGTTAAAACAACCTATACCAAATGGAATCAAATTAAAAGATACTAGATAACTAGAACAACAACTAAACTGGGTAAACGGATTTTTTTAAAAGGAGAAAATTTGAAATGTAGATAAAGCTTGGGAGAAGGTTGCTTAGCTCTGTTACTTGGAGGCATGGGTCATTAATGAACCATTTGATCATTGGACATAATCGATGGTTAAGTCTGTTTCATCGTTTCAATCTGTGTATCAGAATAGACATTCACTTAGACAACAAATTTATCAACCTCTAACTTTGATACGCGACAAGATAATAAACAAATATCAAAGGTCATGACTATACGTTGTAAGTTTATTTCCTACCACACAAGGGCATTAAACGCCGGAAGTGGTAATGGCTCTAAGCCCACCATTACCTATAAAATGCTTCCAATGGCACGCGTCTCAAACAGCCTCTGACAACCAGTCCAACTCCTGGCCTTCACGTGTGATTCAGGTATTTAGCCCGGCGGAACTGTTCTCACTAACAGTAGAAGGGGCAAACGCGAGAAACTGGCGCCTAAACCAGTAAGCTTCTGGCAGGAAGGGCTCGTTAGCCTTGGTTGGCTACCCATCTAGGAGAAGGAAAACTCTGAATCCAATCCTCCGCTGCCTTGGGAAAGGCTTCGGGAGACAACCCTGAGGAAAAATCAGGACCTGGGGACCCTTAGGCAGATTCTTGCACACCGTGCTACAGCCTGGCAGAGCCTGTGGCGCTACTGATCCCAAACTGTAGCGGATATTCCGTTTCTTTTTGTCTCATCAGCTGCGCGGAGAGTGGGGAACTGGTGTGTGGGCGACATCGTTCCGACCATAGACAATGCCCAAGCTTTCATCTCGCTATCCGGATGAACCATTGTCGTTTCACGACTGAAGGAGGCCGACGACGACAGACGACATCATGGCGGTACTGTTACAGATATGACACTTTATTCGAACATTTCTCAGCGGACAATAAAACAATCTCGGTCATGACAGTTCTAGGCAATGAGAATTAGTTTTAATGTTTAGTACTGTCATGTAGTGTAGTCGTCAATGTCTGAAGAGAAGTGTGAACAGGAAGTTTATTTATTGATTGAGAGCAGAGCATTTTCGTATCTCATCATAAAAGATCAAATGTGTAAGGGGACTTAATTGTTTTCCTGTACCGAATACTTGGACGATTTTCTAGATTTTGTGAGCCTATAAAAGGGACAAGCTTAACTCGGGGTCCTTCAGTACATATGTTTTAAGCCTTATTTTAATTTTTGTGAGTGAATCTTTTATTAAAATGAAGTATCGTGCTTGCAGTTTATTTATCATTTCTGCTTGAAAAAATTGTTTTATCTCAATAAGAAAACAATAACAATTGCGGTGGAATTCAAGTCATTGTATTTCAAATTTAGATGTAACTTTGTAACTTGAAAATACTAAGACATTTACCAACAAATTGAATTGTTACAAGGAGTAATACTATACCAACTTCAAGAGCTAAGAAGGCAGAGAGCTTTCTCTACAACACTTCAGTATGAACACATTAAACTATTTGACACAATGAGAGATTGATTTGATCTTGTTTCAATGTGATCTATGCTGCATCTGTTTCAATGTGATATATCCTGTATCTATTTCAATGTGATCTATGCTGTATCTGTTTCAATGTGATCTATGCTGTATCCTCACCCATGAGACGTGTTCCTAATTTATTTTATTCATTTTTAAATTCATGTCGTAGTGCTTTTATGTCTCCATTAAACAAACATTAATTTGTAAAAAAAAATAATATGAGTCAACTGCCATTAATGATATACACATATATATATATATGACAAAACAAGCAGTTCTGTAATGTGTATGGCTGTAACATTTCAAAGTTTTGTGTGACACTTTTCTCATAGTTTCCCCTTCATCCCTTTGAACTATATTATTGAACTAAAAATATTTGTCTAGAGTTCTACTTAGTTTTAACGGTAAAACCTGGAATTTTAAAATATTTCTATTTTAACACAGCTTATATTAATTCACATTGTTGGACTCGATGCAATCTTGTACACGTTATTTCTGCTAATTGCATTTCTCTGATGAAGTAGACACTTTGTGCAATTATTCATTGTCAATGGCTGCATATGTATCAGTTAACCAAGTAGCTAACCATTTTGTCCTTATCAATAGATTTTGTTTGATACAGAGAATGTACTAAACTGAGATAAGCCATGTGTACAGAAGTAGACCATTCTCTAAACATTTTAAGCTTTAGACTTTTTAGGCTATAAAACTTTCTATTTTTATAATCATCTCAATAGCTCAATAGCTATTCCGTCGGCCTTCCTTCATGAAGACTTGAGATCTCGAATTGGAATTCAGACTCTAGCAACTTTTTTCTACAAAGCTTTTATCAACTAGCTCTTTTTATTTGTCTGTCTGTCTGTATGTCTGCTACATATTTTGTACACGTTATTTCTCCGACTTCACATCCTCGGATTTAGTTGCTACTTTGCATAAATAATTCTTTCCCCTAACAAAACATGAATCAATTGAAAATTTCATCCACTAATTGTTATTAATTAATTTTCCTTTTATATAGAGTATAAAAAAATAAATTTAGCAAGCTAAGGTGAGGCTGAACATGTGTATGAAAGCCTGTGTGTGAGTGTGAAGAAAATGACTCCAGTTTGAAACGTAAAGACAGTAGCTACTGATAATGCGAAGAACAACTTTAGCTAGAATTTATCTAGATGTAGGACCAACAAATACAACTAAAAAAAAAAATCCTAAACCTTGTCATACATGAAGCTTTTCAAAGTTGACACCAACAGTTAGAGAACAAGAGACACCGGAGAGCAAGCACCAAGGATCATCTGATGATACACACACTAGAAGTAGAAAGATGGTGAAGAAGTAGGGTGATGATGCAACAGCGCCTGGTGATTACATTTGCCCAACCTTTTACCGTATCTTTACTTGAGGTCAACATTTCTCGTAGATAGATGAAAACATTTGATAATTCTTGCTGTTGAGCGTGATCTATGTAGGAAATAGAATGTTTATGCTATACTGTATGACTTCTCTACACGCAAGGCTCGTCAAGTAATTTACTGTATGACTTCTCTACACGCAAGGCTCGTCAAGTAATTTACTGTATGACTTCTCTACACGCAAGGCTCGTCAAGTAATTTACTGTATGACTTCTCTACACGCAAGGCTCGTCAAGTAATTTACTGTATGACTTCTCTACACGCAAGGCTCGTCAAGTAATTTACTGTATGACTTCTCTACACGCAAGGCTCGTCAAGTAATTTACTGTATGACTTCTCTACACGCAAGGCTCGTCAAGTAATTTACTGTATGACTTCTCTACACGCAAGGCTCGTCAAGTAATTTACTGTATGACTTCTCTACACGCAAGGCTCGTCAAGTAATTTACTGTATGACTTCTCTACACGCAAGGCTCGTCAAGTAATTTACTGTATGACTTCTCTACACGCAAGGCTCGTCAAGTAATTTACTGTATGACTTCTCTACACGCAAGGCTCGTCAAGTAATTTACTGTATGACTTCTCTACACGCAAGGCTCGTCAAGTAATTTACTGTATGACTTCTCTACACGCAAGGCTCGTCAAGTAATTTACTGTATGACTTCTCTACACGCAAGGCTCGTCAAGTAATTTACTGTATGACTTCTCTACACGCAAGGCTCGTCAAGTAATTTACTGTATGACTTCTCTACACGCAAGGCTCGTCAAGTAATTTACTGTATGACTTCTCTACACGCAAGGCTCGTCAAGTAATTTACTGTATGACTTCTCTACACGCAAGGCTCGTCAAGTAATTTACTGTATGACTTCTCTACACGCAAGGCTCGTCAAGTAATTTATTGTATGACTTCTCTACACGCAAGGCTCGTCAAGTAATTTACTGTATGACTTCTCTACACGCAAGGCTCGTCAAGTAATTTACTGTATGACTTCTCTACACGCAAGGCTCGTCAAGTAATTTACTGTATGACTTCTCTACACGCAAGGCTCGTCAAGTAATTTACTGTATGACTTCTCTACACGCAAGGCTCGTCAAGTAATATACTGTATGACTTCTCTACACGCAAGGCTCGTCAAGTAATTTACTGTATGACTTCTCTACACGCAAGGCTCGTCAAGTAATTTACTGTATGACTTCTCTACACGCAAGGCTCGTCAAGTAATTTACTGTATGACTTCTCTACACGCAAGGCTCGTCAAGTAATTTACTGTATGACTTCTCTACACGCAAGGCTCGTCAAGTAATTTACTGTATGACTTCTCTACACGCAAGGCTCGTCAAGTAATTTACTGTATGACTTCTCTACACGCAAGGCTCGTCAAGTAATTTACTGTATGACTTCTCTACACGCAAGGCTCGTCAAGTAATTTACTGTATGACTTCTCTACACGCAAGGCTCGTCAAGTAATTTACTGTATGACTTCTCTACACGCAAGGCTCGTCAAGTAATTTACTGTATGACTTCTCTACACGCAAGGCTCGTCAAGTAATTTACTGTATGACTTCTCTACACGCAAGGCTCGTCAAGTAATATACTGTATGACTTCTCTACACGCAAGGCTCGTCAAGTAATATACTGTATGACTACACACAAGGCTCGTCAAGTAATATACTGTATGACTTCTCTACACGCAAGGCTCGTCAAGTAATATACTGTATGACTTCTCTACACGCAAGGCTCGTCAAGTAATATACTGTATGACTTCTCTACACGCAAGGCTCGTCAAGTAATATACTGTATGACTTCTCTACACGCAAGGCTCGTCAAGTAATATACTGTATGACTTCTCTACACGCAAGGCTCGTCAAGTAATATACTGTATGACTTCTCTACACGCAAGGCTCGTCAAGTAATTTACTGTATGACTTCTCTACACGCAAGGCTCGTCAAGTAATTTACTGTATGACTACACACAAGGCTCGTCAAGTAATTTACTGTATGACTACACGCAAGGCTCGTCAAGTAATTTACTGTATGACTTCTACAAGACGAATATATTTTCTAATACAAACTCTTACATTTCACTAACCCTAACCCTATTATCTATATCTCTACCCAAACTGGGCCCCGCGAAATCCGTTTCGTATTGGGTCCCACAATGGTTAAGTCTGGCCTTGCTATTAAGTGACGGGTGAAAAATACTTGTTCCCCCCCCCCCCTCTTTTTTTTTCGCCTCTAAAATTACGTTGGATAACACTAGTCCGTCCGACTTGCAGAAATAAAAGAGTAATCTTTCCATTATTTAGTGGCCAAACTCTTGAGCCATGAAGAGAATTATTAATATATATAGATTTTCTTGCCAATACTTCGCAAACAACACAACAACTCATCATCAAAAATAAGATGTTCCGTATTCTTTATGAGAAACACGTTAACGATTAAGGATTTTTTAAAATCACTTTTTGACGTATATCGCATTCTATTTTCCTGCTTGATCATCAAATAAATGACATCATGAATAACAGAATTTTAATTTAAAAAAAAATAAATAAATATAACGCTAAAGTGTTGTCTAAAATCAATCCTCCGAGTTATTTTACATTTAATTTTGCTTTAAAAACGTTACGAAATTCTCATTGTCGGTAATAGGATATGCCTATTTATATATACCAAAAAAATTTTTTTTTCAAGTTAAAAACATTTTAACGCCAAAAGATTATTTAAATTCTCTCTTCTGAATTCTATAATATTTGACTTTCTTGTCAGAAAGTCTAGAAGTCTAATTATCAATAAGAACCTCGATTCGTCGCTTAAATTAAATGATTCGTTTGAGAATCGAGCTGGATGATTTTCACTACTTTTATACTTGAAGACTTTGAAGTACATTTCAGAAATACTTGTGCGCAAATATCTATCAGCTCTTGTGGTTGGTTACAAATTTCATGTGTTAACAAAGAAATGATTTAGTCTAATTAAAACGTAAAATGAAAAATATTTTTTCTAATTATCTCATTTTTAAAAGTACCTCGTGTCCTACCTTGGTTATTGTTATGTATGAGAACTATTCTAGATGTTTTTTCACGAGTTGCTAGTGGACACAGTGGTGCAAGTGCAATATGAACACGTGTACATTTAGTAGCCCTCGTGATTCTCTTGGGTTTGCAAAGATATTTTTTAGAGTAACTAAGCCTTGGTGACGTAAACCTAAAGAGTTTTTTTTTTCCAATTTGACGTCATTCGTAACGATTTCATTAATGAAAATACTTCCATTCGGTGAAATGGTTTGTTTGAGAACCAGTGATGGATGATATATAGAATAGAATAAGTTGTTCTGTTTCTTTTTTTTAGGCAATAACGAATTCACTCCAAACAATTGTTTCATATCAATCTTCTGAATTATATTTTGTAAGGTCCAAAATTGTATTATCTATTTCCTTTAATAAAGTTTAAGAATGCAATGTGTGTATCCATTCAACCATAATTATTATGAAACTAATTTTAATTCACATTATTAAAGATCTATAATTATTTCTGGTATTATATTGTTGCGATATTACTAATCATGAAAAATAAGAACCTGGTTTGAATATTTCTTATCTATCCGCATCTGAGTTTATGTGATAACACACACTATCTTTGTAATCTTGTTTTCTAAAATATAGATATAGAATCAAGATTCTAAGTATGGACAGAGTGAATATCATGGATTATACTTAGATCTCTGAGATTAAAAAATGAGTTTTACAGCTAACACGGAACATCAGTAAGAAAGTGTGTGAATGTGTGTGTGTGTTGAGAAAATATCTACAGTTCAAAAGGTCTGTTGGTTATGAAAGTGTGTACCGGTAGCACAATAAACTGACGGCTAGATCAAAATAATCAAGTAAAACAGTAGCATCTGGCAGACAGAGCTCGTCAAACTAATAAGGCAATTCATCTAGGAGAAGGCTACTCTGATGTCCCAGATTAGACTTTGGAAGTATCAACTATGATATTTCCTCCAGCAGCTTCTGCAACTGTATAGGAAAGTACAGCTCCCCTTTCAGACCGTGTGGTTTATAGGGCAGATGATGTAAAGGTCATCTAGTTCTGTGGCTATCGGTTAACAACGACCCACCGTAATTTACAATATTTTTTACACATGTATGCAAACAGTTTTATATTTTTTGTCCACAATTTTGTATCTATTTTCACCAATGTGTTGCTTAGTTTTGTAAGTGCTGTCATTTTAACTACTACATTTAACAAAAAAAAAGTTTACTTTTATTTTTAATGAGAAAAAAATCTATTTAGTATGCATATTAGCGGAACATAATGTAATATAACAATTAAAAAGTAATTTTTCATATTACAGCGGAATTTCTTATGCAGCGACACTCACCAAACCTTTGTTTGTACGGAATTCTTTTTTCTTGAGGCTTTAAATAAGAGATTGACCCTTTACAAAACAATTACATCAATTAGATAATCATTATAAGACATCAGTTAGGCCAGGTTCACATGTAACTTCATTTTCACCTATCCCTTGGTCTGCTGGACAGTTGGGGTACCACACAAGATCTGTCAACCTTCTTTCTTCATTCTTCTCTGTCATTTGCCTTTGATAGAATTTCATGCTGATATTATTTCTGAAAATATTGAAACCTGCATTTTTACCTGCCTGGGTGGACCATTTCTGGGCTGACCTTGAGTTTGTGTTTCCACACAAACTGTCTTTGTAACCTTATTAATGTTAGTCTCGATCTAGTACAAGTTTAATAACAAGACCGATCCAAACTAATTGATACAAGTAAGATTTCTTTTCTTGTTTACAAAGCTTTTATCAACTCACTCTGTTTGTGTGTGTGTCTGTCTGTCTGGTAAAAAGCTTGTGCACGTTATTTCTCATACACTCATTCTCGGATCAAGTTGAAACTTAGCACACTTATTTCTTGTATCGAACATAACAGGACACAGTTGTTGTTTTTTTTAAATTAACCGATTAGTCAATTAATTATTGGTAAATTTTTGTTAGGTATGGGACAAGGGAAAGATAGTAATTGTGGCCGTATGAGTTGAATTAGTCCCCTGGAAACTTTAGGTAGAGAATTAGGTCGTCGCTTAAAAGTTTAAAACTAACAATAGATAGATATGAAACATTTTATTTTCATAAGCACTTCGCTGGCATAGTAGTTTGTGTGTTGTCTAGACGAGGCTTGAGCAAGCATTTGATAATTAGAGGGTCAGGGCGAAATGAAATTGGTGGCACTAAATGAAATAAAAAAGAAAAAAGAAAAAAGAAAATTACGCAAATTATTAAAAACCTGTCTGTGTGTAGATCTAAATCAACAAATAACTGAAATTCATTTATCGCAATGTCCATAGTAGAGGCAGATTAGACTAGTAAACACAGAGTCATAGTAGAAACAGAGTTAGACTAAATCTAGTAAACATAGTGTCATAGTGCTCTACTATGTCTGAGATCTTATCCAAGTGTCGCAATTTTTTCTTTATATTTTTTTTAGTCCTGTGCGAGGCCCCCACCAATTGAAGGCCCGTGAAGGCGCTCGAAAAGTCGCAACTGCTATTTATTATCTATCTAGTGAGTTGTAAACTAAAGTCTATTTATCTGAAGAGTTAATAACTAGAAATTTATTATCTAGAAAAAAAATTCTAGAGACAATATGTGTATTTATAAAGTAATTTTTGGAAGCAGCGTGGTTTTTTCATTGACATTTGACATAGGAACAAAACATAGCTATGAACATGGAGCATAACATTGTACGCTCCTCGAGCTATAGGTCAAGAGGTCAATACTTTGTGAATAGTTAAGTATGGCTGTTCTTTTCTAACATAGTCATGCACCAACCAATTAAAACCATTGGACTCAAATGTTTCTTTGGTGTGGTAGGGGAGAGACAAAGTTGAATTTGAGACAGAAAGGTGAATGTCCAGAGTTACTGTCTGTGTTTCAGTAGGTCAAGTCACTTGAACTGTACAATACAAAATAAGATGCCTTCAGGCTTTTTATTTTTTGCTTTATTATCGGACCTTGGCTATGGGTTAGGGGAGAGGGGAGCATTTGAGGGCGGGGCGGAGGGGGAGAGACTGCTTACCAAACGTTTGATTTGTGCTGATAGAACAAATAATAATTAGATCAAAGAACGTGATTAGAGGAACATACTGAACGTCAGGACAACAGTTGAAAGGAACAATTTTCAAGAGCCACAATTTCTTAATGAAAAAAAGTCAAGTTGATCTGATCGCAGCGGTTCTCAACCTTTTTAACTCAGCGACCCCTTTTTATTATTCTCCAGCCTGGGGCGGCCCCAAACGTAAGCTAATATTCTAGAGTAGCTGCGCTTTGGATAATGTTATAAAACAATCGTAATCATAATGTTATAGCTGATAAGCATTGCCCTAGCTTTATGTTTAATTACGAAATACTATGAAATTATGTTTGGACTGGATCAAGAATTGTGTAACTGACTTTGAAAAAAAAATTTTTTTCTCTGTATCACTATTAATGAGCTCAATACACTTTTTCTTGGATGTCTTTGTAACATCTTTTACATTTAGTGTGAATGAACTCCTAACAAGTGCAAACGGTAAATCCAGCAGATTTGAAAAGTATGAAATTTTGTCCGCAAGTTAGCGCAAAGATTATTTCACATAAATGATCCTTGTATCCTCAAAGAAAGCTGATCATTTAGGAAACATTGGAATATTTGTTTCGTCCAAGTTTGTCTGCCAAAGCTGAAATGCTATTTTGAAGGATCGTATATTTTCTGACAAATCAAGCCATGTTGCATTTGATC
Source organism: Biomphalaria pfeifferi (assembly GCA_030265305.1). NCBI lineage: Eukaryota > Metazoa > Mollusca > Gastropoda > Planorbidae > Biomphalaria > Biomphalaria pfeifferi. The sequence goes on from JASAOG010000406.1 coordinate 46,103, forward strand.
ATTGTAGTGGCGTTATTCATTGCTTCTTAACATTCTTATGGCAGTGTATTTGTTACTAATATTCGTCGAGAAATCATACAGTCAGTTCCGATGACTTTTAGTAGCACATTTTGTTCCTAATGTTGAAATCTAAAACATGAAACAAACAATGAAATATTTTACAAGAAAAATCAGCTGTATCAAAGTTGCATGACTCGCATATATTGCATATTGTAGTTGTCGTTGAAAGAGGTTTGCAAAAAAAAAAAAAATGCGCGTCTTTACAACCGTCTTAGAAACATTCTATCATGTTCAGTCCAAATGAAGTTACCGATGTTTCAGTCCAAATTAAGTTACCGATGTTCCAGTCCAAATTAAGTTACCGATGTTTCAGTCCAAATTAAGTTACCGATGTTTCAGTCCAAATGAAGTTACCGATATTCCAGTCCAAATGAAGTTACCGATGTTTCAGTCCAAATTAAGTTACCGATGTTTCAGTCCAAATGAAGTTACCGATGTTTCAGTCCAAATGAAGTTACCGATGTTCCAGTCCAAATGAAGTTACCGATGTTTCAGTCCAAATTAAGTTACCGATGTTTCAGTCCAAATGAAGTTACCGATGTTCCAGTCCAAATGAAGTTACCGATGTTTCAGTCCAAATGAAGTTACCGATGTTTCAGTCCAAATGAAGTTACCGATGTTTCAGTCCAAATTAAGTTACCGATGTTCCAGTCCAAATGAAGTTACCGATGTTTCAGTCCAAATGAAGTTACCGATGTTTCAGTCCAAATGAAGTTACCGATATTCCAGTCCAAATGAAGTTACCGATTTTTCAGTCCAAATTAAGTTACCGATGTTTCAGTCCAAATGAAGTTACCGATGTTTCAGTCCAAATGAAGTTACCGATGTTCCAGTCCAAATTAAGTTACCGATGTTTCATAGATTATAGAACTTCGTTACACATGATTTACTGAGTTTTTTTTGAGTAACTATTGAAATAAAATTATACCATAAAAAAATCTTCTACATGTTAATTCTTTGTTCGCACCGGAATGGCGTATCGTCACCTTTTTTAATGTGGGGAAAAAATTATTACTTTTCTTGTATTTTAACGTTTATTATTAATTTATTAGTAGTTCAAAGGTAGGTAATCCATCACTGAGTACCGGCATTTATTGTTTTACAAAGAAGCACAGTCTATACTAGTTCTTGATCTAGATCTAGACTACAGCTAGACGAGCTAGAAATAGAATCTAGAACTAGAACTAGAATCTAGACTAAATATAGAATTGATTTAGACTCTTAGCGTGTCTAGATCTCGATCTAGAATCTAGACTAGGTCTAGATAGAATATAGAACAAAAATCTTGAATCCAGACTAGATATAGAATTTAGTCTAGAATATATACTAGATCTAGAGCTAGAATTTAGAAATAGAATCTAGAACTAGACTAGAACTCGCATGATTTTACACGTTTAATCTTAAATTACAAGATCTAGAGCGAGACCAATATTATGATCAGGAATAGTAGGCCTACTACTTACTAAGTAAATAGTACACTTATGCTGTTCGCATCGGGTTAATGTGATACTACTGCTTACATAATAAATAAATCTGCACCCCTAAGCTGTAAGAAGATAAACTATTTCCTTAAAAGATTACAGATGTAAATTTTGTTCATATTGATTTATACATATAATCTATATCTACATAGATCTATATAGATCTTTATTTGGCCTCTACTGATTCTAATTTAGATTGTTGTCAAGTGTATAATGAGGATATGTCAAAACTGCGCGGTAAAAAAGTAGTTGTTTTTTTTTTTTTTGTATTTAAACTAACAACTAAAACGAAGTTCGTGTCAAAATTATTTTTTAAAAAACAACATTTGAATCAGTATTCTATTTAATGAGTTAGTTGATAAATGTAAAAAAAAATAATTTTGTAATGATCCATTGACACTTTTTCCATTGTGACCTTAGATGCACATTTTTTTTTACCAATGCGCGAATCTATGAATGAAGCTTTAGTTATTAATGAAGAAGTATGCGATCTTTTTGGATTAAATATCACCTCCCCTGAAGTTTTTCATTTAAAAATGGTGTATTTTGTTCAAATATCTGCTTGCATATATAATTGCAAACATCAAATGGTTCATTTTCGGAAAAGAAAAATTAGCCGTTGCATCAGAACTAAAATATTATGATGTCCGATTTTCATTTTCTCTCCTAGTTTCTGAGGCCTAAAAGTGACGGACAGACGGACGGATAGACAAACCACACAAAACTAATTGCGTCTATTTCCTTTTTGGGGGCCGATAAAAATCTGTAGCTTATAATGACATCTAATACGTTTTAATAAAGTAATTTATATAAATTTTAGAAAAAACTAATATAACATGTATAAAATGTACTACATTTATAGCATATATAATAAATATTACATATAATATTTCTAATTCATAAAAGATAAGCTAAATATTTTAAAAATATTTTTTAAAAAACAAAGCATATCTAAGATAAAGGACTATGAAGGCACACCACATGGTAACTGCTATGTATCTCATTACTGCAGTGTTGAACTCCCACACCAACTCAATTGCGACATGCATATTTTGTCCCATCTAACCCTGACAAAGCCATTGTCTGTACTGTTGTTGTTTTTCATTTACGTCGTTTGCACCTGTCTTCTGGAAAGACCTTTCAGTGGGTGTCAAATGTGTGTCCTATGACCTGCATGAGAGCTCTCCAGCTGTTTCTTTCATAGTCCTTCTTCTGCGAGATGCTTTCCTCTATGTCAGTGAGGGCGAAATGGCGCCTGTTTTGATCTTCTGGGTGGACGAGGCCCCCTTTAATCTCACCGAAAAAAAGATCGATCAAGCCAAGAACGTCTCTGGCATGAGCTCATCTCCTAGACGGGATATGTGTCCGTCCCAGTAAATGATAAGTAGTGCTTCTACATTGATTTTTTACTATCTTCATGCAGAAGATTGCGCCCAACGAGCAGGAGCTACAACATATAAATTTTTGAGGCTGCTTCCTCTTTTGGCTTGTCTATCAACCTTTTGAAAACGGAGGTCATTCTTCGAAAGTCCCCTAATCGTACAAAAAGGCCCCATCCTAAATGTTGTCGACCACTTCACGAACCTGAACAGCACAATGTGCTTCAATTCATTTCATCATTGTATAAAGATATAGAAAACCTTCTGACTTTCTGGCTTAGGCCAACAGCGCATTTGTCGACTTCAGATGAGAGTATGGCTGAAATGGGCTAGTCACTTACAACAGAAAACAAGTGTCTATAAGGGAAATTGTTTTCACTTTTATACGGCTCTCAGATATGCAGGAGGCATCTAGGCCTCCTGAAACAACTTCATCAACTCCATAATGAGCATATCCTAGAAAGACTATCTCGCAAATAACCATATAGAGGCTGGTGTAGACTGCATAATGCCTAAATCATCTATATAATAACTATTTAGACCTTTTAATATATAATAGTTTTAAAACATTTCTAGCAATAGAAGCTGATACCCGAACTACGCTAGAAATAGTTGATCTATGTTTATTTTTCCCAGAATACATTGTCCGTTTTCAATAGCATTACAACGTTCCCTCATCTCCAACACGAAGCCTCGTTTTGGGTTAACCGGTTGATGGGCGAAAAAAAAAAATGAAAGTCAATTCAACTATGCTCGCCGGGCCGGGTTATCTTGTGCCCCTCAATGGACCAGACACGTTTGGGTTAGGGTTTAGGGCGTAACATACGCCTCTATTTTGCAGGACCGGCCTTAGGCAACTGCAACCTATGCGACCGCAGTAGGCCACGCAATTTCATAGGATCCGCGCTAATTCTAGGTGTAAATTATTAAATTAAACCATTTTATAACTTATAACAGATTTCCTGATTTACTAGGAGCTCCTGGAAATTTCCTAAAATTGCAAAATATACAAAAAATTCCTAGATATCTCAGGAAATTATTACAAACTTGTGAAAACTCATAAAAATCTCATGAAATATATAGATAAAAAATTGTAATTTTGGGGTGTCATTCATTATGGAAAACGCCAGTCCTACGCGCAATAACAAAAGCAACAAAAAACCGGCATTATGCATTAACCGTAATTAACCGTCAACAATTTTCGAAGATAGATTGAAACGATTGGTAATTCTTGCCAATGAGCGTGATCTATGTAGGAAACAGAATTTTTTTGATATACTGTATCATGACTGTATGACTTCTCTACACGCAAGGCTCATTAAGTAATTCTGTACGTAGTAAAGAATGAATAAAATGCAAAGACGAATTTATTTTGTAATACTAACTCTTAATTTTCACTTATTATTCGTATCCCTACCCAAACTTGGCTCCGCGAAATCCGTTTCGCATAGGGCCCCACTAGGTTAAATCCGGCCCTGCCATTTAGGGACTTGATATAGAGTAGATAACTCCCACTTTTTTTTCGCCGCTTAAGTGGGGGGGGGGGGGGGGAAACTCTAGTCCGACTTACAGAAATAAAAGAGTAATCGTTCCATGACTTCTTGGTCACAATGGTTAAGTCCGCCCCCACCCCTATTTTTTTTCGCCCCTAAAGTAATGTGAGGTAACTTTAGTCCGACTTGCAGAGATAAAAGAGTGATCTTTCCATTACTTCTTGGTGTCAGGAATGGTTGAGCCATGAAGAGAATTATATACATCGATAACAAAGGCTGGTGATCTATGACTACACAATCAGTCCATATGATAGAAGAAAGGGAAAGTTATCCATAAGGGGGTTGGGGTGGAAAGACTTTGTCGTTAATACTCAGATTCCTACTAGAAGTTGGTCTCAGTGTCTCAGTATAAGTCAAACTATTTGTATGAACTCAAGAGTACATTTCCTTAAACGTACATGTACATTTACCCCCCCCCCCTTTTTTTTTTCAACTGAAAATACCATCGTGGAAATTAATGTCCTGAACACAATTGTAACCTCAAGACATTGCCACAAAAATAAGACATTTTCTCAGTTGCAATATTTGAGGTGGGCGTCAAATACAGCAACAATTTTCCCGAAAGCAATGTCATACAGTAAAACCTTTTTAAGTCTGGACGCTATCAGGTAACAGTGTTATTACAGTAAAACTTTTATTTTGTAAGTCTGCACGCTATCAAAAAAAACAATGTATAACTTTTATTTTGTAAGTCTGCACGCTATCAAAAAAACAATGTCATTACAGTAAAACTTATATAAGTCTGAACGCTATCAGATAACAAAATATAATATTAATAAAAAAGAGATTTTCTTTTTTCATTGGGAGAGAGAAGTAATTGTTTTAGATTGATTGTTGTCAATATTTTATTGTTTTATTTATTATCCTGCAGCCCATATTTTTTTTACACATATCAAGGTGTGTATACAATACTTTCAAACATTGACAATAATTTTTGACATGAATTGAGCCAGCGACTTCGTTCTTAAGATTCTATAGTAGCTCTGCCCCCCCCCCCCTCAAGATATCTGATGCCTTTCTTTCGATTTCATTCACCTCCTCGTTGACTGCAAGACTTTCAGGCATGTTGCATTCTAAGACAAGGGTTCTCGCCCTCTGGAACGCGACCACCTGGTGGTCGAATGACGATTTGCCAGAAGTCGCCTAAGACAATCAAAATATAGATTTTTTTTTGTCAATTATAAAGGGTAAAACTTGAAATTAACTTTTTTTAGATTGTCACTCGAAGATCGATTTACAGACAACTGAAACAGAATGATTTCAATTATTTCAATGTCGCAACATACATTTTGTAACCCTTTCAATGAGTGCAAATGAACGAAAGGATACGCCATTGCGAAAACATGGAGATTATTTCTAAGGTGACGTCGTGACGAAATTGAAAATCAATTCTCTCAACTATTGATTACTCTGGCGACTAGCGTTGGACTAGTCCATCAAGTGATGGAAGGGAACAGTCTCAGTGTAGACCCGCACAGTCTCACTTTAAGCCAAGAAAATATAATGTCCATTTATTGACGGTATGGTTTGACTCTCAATAGTTTCAGCAGTCATTGAACAGTGCGTCACTTGTAACGAAGTTCTTTGAGCTGAATCTAAGTAGCCAAAGTAACCGCAACGTCATTTAAATACTCAACATCTCGATCTTTGTGGATAGGATCCCCAGTTTTTTTGGTTAGGTATATAAATGATGACGATTTTAAAGACGAGTATAAAATGTCTGAAAAATATGAGTGGTGTTTGCACAGTGCTCTAAGTTTGCTAGCATGTTGCAGTGGCGTAGCTAGGGGGCCCTGGAGGCGTGATCTCTTTAGGGTCCCCTGCATTTTGACATTCGACATCATGACACGAAATACAGGTGTAATATTTAATGTAAAAACTAATTTCGGACATTCATTTTGGGGACCTCTCAAGTGGGCGCCCGAGGGGATTTTCAAATTTGGACCCCCTCCCCCACCATAGCTAAGCCACTCGTATGTTGGTATGAATTTCAAGGTTTGTTACAGAATGAGTCATCAACAGATTTCGGAACTTATTGTGTTGACGATAATTAATAAAATTACAAAGCCACAAGAAGCTATGGAAAATATCTCTGCAAGGATCCAACATGCCTCGAAAATGTCTGAAAACAATATTACAAAGAGAGTTTGTGCTATCACACAAACTCAGAGGCGGCCCCTGTCGGATCTGCCTATTCGCAACGAATATTCAAGACGTGATTTTATTTTGATTATCAAAAGTAATAATCTTTCAAAGATTCATTTACTATTTACAATAGTTAGAAGTTAGAAGAGGAAACAAACATTCGTTGGCATTGATTTGTTTTTCACCGAAACATCCGGAGCAATGTATTATAGATATTTAAAACTATTGAGATGTTTCGGAAGGAACATTAAAGAAAATCAAAAGATCAATAGTTTTAGAGTTGTTGTTTTTTTAAATCTTAACGTGAAGGACAGACCGACTGACAGACAAAACTCACAAAAAATAAGCGTCTTTAATTCTGATGGGGACACTAAACAAAAAATAAATAAAATCTGATTATTTAAACAAATTTGAGGGAATGGATTAGAACCATGTCATGCCACTGCTTGTCACGCTACTGCACGAAAGTTGCTGATTAAAAAGATAATTTTATTTACATACAAAGTGCATTCCTAGCCTTTATAAAGAAACATAAAAGTTTTCTTTTAATTTTAGCAGCTAGTTGACCTGAGGACACGACCGTGACTGATATTTTTATTTCTTGTGAACATTTCTTATACATTTTATAAATATCTTTGACTTAGTGATACTGAAAATACATAAAAATTTGTCTTTCTTTAACATATTGTATCATTATCTCCATTACATTTATGTATTGTTTTATAATTGGTGTATTTTTATGAAAAAATCGCTTGCATAATTAATTTTATAAATTAAACGGTTTGCTTTTAGAAAACCAACAGTAGCCGTTGCACCTAAACTTTTCAAGCGGCATCGCTTGGTGAAATAGTATTTTTCAATTTTCATCTAGTTTTCGAGATCTGACTGTGACAGACGTACAGACGGACATTTAGCACAAACCTAATAGCGGCTTTTCTCCTTACGGGGGCCGTTAAAAATTGATCCTTACAAATGCAACTTCAGATTTGCAAACAAAATTAGATGTTGTTCCTGACAAACAGATGAAATAATAACTTCTGTGAAGAACATTTCTGCATGCACGAAGATAAAATTTCATCCTACTTTCCATATCTACCTGACATACCACTTACACTTGCCAGAAGCCCATTTACAGTCAAAGTTGAAGATGTTCCGGAGACATAGTCTATTGAACTCATAAATAGCGATGTATGTCTGTTATTGAAATCAGACTCAAGTGTTTGCAAGCATATCCCGATTTGTGTTGCGCCTTTTCTTCCATGTCCTTGTATGTCTGTCTGTAGCATTTTACGTCTTGAGAGATATTTTCCATTTGCAACTTCGTGTGGCCAATCTTTGATACACAGCTGTGGTCACAGGTTGGGCATATGTTATCATTAGGCGCGATGCATTTTCACCCTTCTTTCTACTACTGTTGTGTACGGCATCTTTAATCAGGGACCCTTCTTTTATGCTCGCTTTCTATGTGGATCTATCCAGCGCTACTTTTTCCTAGCTGTGTCGATTTTGAAGAGCTTCATGTCGTGTTTGCATACATCAATATACCGTAAAAGTGGTCGACCAGCGATTCTCCTGTCTGTTGTTAGATCACCATAAAGCATGTCCTGTGGAAGTCGACCTACTGGCATTCTACGAACGTGGCCAAGCCAGCCAAGGCGTCCGCTACTGATAACAAAGAGGATGTCCTGGCACCCTGTTCTTCGTAACACTTCCTCGATGGTTATTTTATCTTTCAACCTTATTTTAAAGATCCGCCACAGGCATCGGAGGTGGAAAATTAGTACCGTCCTAACTATTAGGTTTTGCCCGCAACCTTGATACATTAAAGAGTTTTCCAAAGGATCATGTATGAAGAAATACACCTTTGTGTATGTCGTTGTGTACGCATAATGCAGAAGACAGGAGAAGAATGTGCCAAACAGAGTAGGTGCGAGCACACATCCCTGCTTGACACCACTGCAAACCTCAAAAGGTGCTGATTGGGCTACACTGAATTTCACTCTAAATTTCATACTAAATGAGCTTCAGTAGTTTGGGAGGACAACATACTTTTTAGGAGTTTGAAAAGGCCACTTCTGCTGATCATGTCAAATGCTTTAGTCAGATCATTAAAAACGATGTATGGGGTCTGTCTGTCTCTCTCTCTCTCTCTCTCTGAATTTCTCCTGCAGTAGTCCTAGAGAGGATATCATGTCTACGGTGGATTCACATTGAGACTCTGGGTAGATAGTGCCACTTTACCAAGATTTCGCCCACTATACTGAGGAGAGAGATCCCCCTATAATTGTTGCAGTCACTCCGATCTCCTTTGTTCTTGTATATTGTGACAGTATTTACATCAAGCATGTCCTGTGGGACATGACCTGCTTCCCAGCAGCGGCAGAGGAGATATAGAGTTCAGGGAGCAGGAGTGTTTGGTTAACCTTAACTACTCTCGCTTGGAGATTTTCTATTTTTCATGCAATTTATTGCTTTTTTACGATCATCAGGCCTCGGTAGCTCATCTGTTGGACCCAGGGCTGCTTTTATGGCTCGGACAAAATAGCGCCGACATAATAGCGCGGACAAAATAGCGCGAAATTTCCCGACAAAATAGCGAAAGACAAAATAACAACGACTTATATATGATGTGTATAAAAGTACCTGATTATTAGTAATTTAATGTCATGGGCAGCATTTTTGTCGATGTCTCTATCTTTTCCAATATGAATAGATCTGAAAGTATGCCATATTTGCAAAGAACGACAGAACTTTACATTTTATATCATTCCCCTTTTTCGCCAATGTTTAAAATAAAATGCATAACATGCTAAAAACTAGAATTTTGAAATGTAGTGACCCCATTCAAGCTGTGATGGAATTTCTACGTGACATTTCCTACAATTTAACTTTGTGAAAGTTTGCGTGTGTGTGTGTATAAATCTGACAAGAATCTTTGCCTGTTTCCAAAGTACATTTTTGGAATGTAAATAAATGATATATTTTGAAATTATTCATTTTAGCTAATTATAATTTTTGCTTACTGTTTCATGCAAAATGATTGAAAAATAATGAGAACATTAAAATACAAATATTTTGGCTCTATTTGTATTTTACCATATCTAAAGTATTCCTTTCAAACTGACTGAAACATATTTTTGTCGGCGCTATTTTGTCCGCGCTATTTTGTCGGCGCTATTTTATCCGCGCTATTTTGTCGGGGTACCACTTTTATGCCATCAAACGAGCTTTACTATTTCTTAAGTAGGGACTTGAATTCTGTTGCAGGTATACCTCCAAAATTTGTTAACACATTGTCTAGCCATTTGTTTTGCCTCTTTATTAGCAGTTATGAAGACTTGTAAAGATTTTGGACTGGGCTTTGTCTTGTGAGCGAGGTGTGCAGATCGCTTTTTCTCGATGCAAGGTTCCATCTGTGCTAGATTCGTCTCAAACCAGTCTACATTTGTGTGTTTTTGAGGACCAAAGGCATTAGTTGCTTAGCTGTTTACTTTAGTTAATTTCTCTTATGTGATAGAGAAATGTATTCTTCATCAGTTTTCGAGGGGATTGAACAGTTCAGGAGCTCGCCAAAGAGTGCAGACTTCTCTGGGTCACCTAAATGGTTGACGTTAATTCACCTAGCTCTATATTGAGTGGAAGTATAAGCCTTCTTGAGAAATAGTTTGATCTTGCTTAGCACTAGTGAATGGTCTGAGTTGCAGTCCGCGCTATGGTATGAGCGGGTGTGGATGACACATTTCAGATCCATCCTTCGAGTGATGCAGAGGTCAAGCTGGTGCCACATTTTTTAGCGTGGGTGCCACCAAGAGACTTTGTGGTGTTACTTGCTAGAGAAGTATGTGAGCTACAGAGAATAGCCTTTGGCCAGTGTCATTTATCTTGCCAACACCACGAGGTCCCAAACATTTTGGCCTCGCATCGTTTTCACCACTAACTCGGGCATTAAAATTTCAATTCATATAGAGGTGCTCGGACTTTGGGATGACTTTAATTTCGTCCTCCAGAACTGGGAAGAATCTGTCTTTGTCCTGTTCTGGTGCAGCAAGGGTTGGTGAGTAAGTACAGATTATATTAACTTTGCCTTGCGGGTATGCCAATTTCACGTGTGCTACTCTTTCATTGCCTATTGGGAACATCGCAATGCAGGGGACGAAACTGTTTCTTATTGCGAAACCGACCTCATGTATTCTAGGGCTTTGTTCTGGTTTTCCTTTTCAGTAGAATGTATAGTTGCTTTCTGTAAGAGATCCACTGTCTGCCAATCTGGTTTCTTGCAGACAGGCCACATCAATGTTTAGTCAGCTGAGTTCTTTGTCGATGATAGCTGTATGACGCATGTCGGTGACCAGTCCATGATCAGTATTGAAGCCAGGACACATTGTCCGTATGTTCTAGCTTGCAAATCGCATTAATGCTGAGGTTTTTCTTTTGATTGTATTTGCAGGTGCGGGTGAGCAGCTTGCTTTTAGATTTTGTCTTAGCACCAAGCACCTAGTGGTGCGGTAAGCTGTGGCAGGATAGCACTTTATTGTCCGAGAGCTGCTCGGCGTAAGGCAGGCAGTAGCTATCAAGTGAGGTTGAAAAGCCCCTCCTACCGTCGAGAATGGTACCTCCTCATGGTGACAGATGGAAACTGAGGCTGTGAAGCCTCAGGCTTATCTGCAAGTTATGGCACGTGACCCCACGTCAGCGTGCGGACACACCCTGATGCCCACAAACCATTTATATGAAGTTTACTATTATCCAGAACTCAGTGGCGGACTGGGTATCAAAATCGGCCCGGGCATTACCATATAAACCGGCCCACAAATGGCATGTCATATATTTTCGGTGTGGGGGGGAATTGTTACCGCACTCCGCAGTTTATATATATATATATTATATATATATTATATATATATATATATATATATATATTAGTGTGTGTGTATATGTAATTAATCTTCATTACATTCTGATTCTTCTTTCTTTCAAACGTTTTTTCTACCCTAAAATACTCTCTTCCTATAATTAGTGGAAAGACAGTACACACCACTAAAGGATAGCTAGGGAGTCCGGGGGAGCGCAGTGCTGTGAGCTCGCCCAGTGGGGCCCGGGACGAAGCCCCGGAACCAAGCATTATTTCCGTTATTTTAAGCTTCAAAAATGCATATTCTGAGGTATCTACAGTGCAATTAGCCTGCTACTCTTCCGCTAAAAAAAAATTCAAAAACCAAATCTGCCATTCAATGGAGTCCATGGACTGGTGGAAAATGGTAAATGCTTCAGTTTTTGTATTGGATGGTAAGGGAAACCAGAAAATTTTTTTTTGGCTACGCTCATAAAATTTGGTGACTGTAGTTTGCTTAAGCTGGCTGCACTGGGGTAGTAAGTAAAGTTTCCCTTTCAGATAATGAGGTCTGAGGCAAGTGATGGTTTGAAGACCCTCCCCTCCCGGCTACGCCCATGTGTTATATTATAGGTGTAAGCCTAATTCTCTTCAAAATATATTAGGTTTGATAACGCATAATGTATGCATTCGTAGGATTACATAATGTATTCTATTTATACATGTATGTAGTCCGAAAACTATAAATAATACAATAGCAGCCTAATGAGTTTGAAGCTTTTTGGTATTACTTATAGATTACAGACATTTCTTAAAAAAAAAATAAGATTGTTACGTCTTACGCATTTCATTTGTCAATCTAGTCGTGCATGTTGATCTGTGTCTTAAAATATGCTAAATCATTGGTTTTCCTGGCTGACTCAGGCAACCCATTCAATTAAAAGATAAAAGAAAGCAGAACAGTTAGAGAGGCACTTACTGTGAAAAGCTCTTGCTTCCTCCTAGTACAGCAGTTCTCAACATTTTAAGCTTGGCGACCCCTTTTTATAACCCCCCCCCCCTCTACTGCGAACACCCCCCCCCCCACGAACACACATACAGCAATAGAAGAATGGACAAACACAATTAATAAATTATTGTAATTATTGTAATAATTTTCATCATTAATGACTTCATATTAAGCATAAGTTTGCCATTAATTATAATAGTGTAAAAATTGATTTAGATCTAGATTTATTTTTTAATTAAATAATTTTTTTTGCAAACCTTAAGTGTAGTATTTTTAGATCTATGTTATTAAAAATAAACAAAAACAAACTTCCTTTTTTCTTTTCAAATCGCAGAAAGTAAAGCTTTATACCCATATTGAGTTGTGAATAAGTTGGGTGGTTTGCAATTTCGCGTCTGTGTGTAAGTGTTAAAGATCATTTATTAAGTATTGTTAAAGAGCTAATTGTCGCGCCTATCTTTCTTTTTTTAATTTTTTTTTTATTTTGCTGCGTTATATCAATGTTTTCTAACTTAACCTCTCTCATCCCTCTTTTGGGTTAAATTTCATTGGAACAACTAAAAGACGGGGAGGGAAGTAGCACAAAAAAAAATGGGAGTGCCATCAAAGGCCTATGCCGACCAGCAAAATGATTAGGCCAAACACAACCTCGAAGACATCATAGCAGTCCGTGCCGCTAGTGCATAGCAGAAAGTACGGTCTAACGTTTTGCAAATGATAATAAGTACGGTGTATAGTTGTTGTTTTTTTATATTCTTGTTGAATTTCAAACAAAATTAATTGTAATAAGAATTTTTAAAAAAAACAAGAAAACGTGTTCGGACCTTTGTGTCACTTTTTTTTTAAAGTTGTCTGCAATGAAATTTTTTTTTGTTTGGTCGCGACCAGACCAGCCCATTTGGCACCGGCCCACCGGGCATTTGCCCGTTTGCCCATATAGCCAGTCCGCCCCTGCCAGAACTCTATCCACTATCCGAGCTCCGCCATGCTTTTCACATTGTTACATAAGTATCCAACATGAATTTAGTGAAGGCGAAATGGAAAAGTAAATACATTTAAATCAGAAAGATACAATTTCATTGATGATTTCCAATTAAGTTATAGGGAGAAATATCCAAAAATATATAATTCAAAAATATAATTAAATTATTTTTCGGGGTAGAACATGAAACTTTGGCGATGTATATTAAATATTAACATTATTAACATTAGAATTTTTGATAGATCAAAATTAGGATGATTAGCAATCCTTTGACATTGGGGTCGACGCAACGTAAGCAATTGTAAAAAAAAAAAAAGCTTAGAAAGTTGAGAACCGCTGTGCTGTGAGATCAGGATGAGTCACTTGCTGGAGGAGCATCTGCAGGGTCTCATTGTCAATTGTTGTCTGGAGTTGAACAGCTCAGAAGTTTAACTGTTCAGAAATTTAAAGCCAAGAAGATTAATATTCAAATAGTGTAATAGATAAGACATTTAACATTAGAGAAGTTTAACATTCAAGAAGTTTATTAGCTCAGAAATTTTGAGGTCAGATGTTTAATACAAATGAAGTTTAACAGTCCAAAAGTTAACAGATCATAACTTTAACTCCCAAGAAACTTAAAAGTTAAACAGTTAAGAAATTTAACAACCCAAACGTTAAACAGCCCTTAAGTTTAACATTTAATTAAATTAGTTTAAGTATAAGCAGATTTAAATCTCCAAAGTTCAGAAATTGAACAGCCCAGAAGTTAAACCTTACTTAAGTTTAACACATAGAAAGAAAACATCCAAGAGCTTTAACAGCCCAGAAGTTTAACATTCCCTAAACTTAGCATCAATAACATTTAGCAGTTCAGAAGTTTAACATTCAAGAAGCTTAAAAGCCCATGCAGTGCCGCCGCAAATTTGTGGCTGCCTGGGTGCAAAATTTAAAAATGCCGCCCACACCCCTTTTTAAAAAAAAATGTATTGAGACTGAGCTGGACCATGTATCAAAAGCGCCCGTTGATTTAAATCCATTTTTGTAGATTTTCCCTTTCATATTCGCACCGTGTATCCAATCCCACATGCCCTCTTAGATGTTTTATGTCCAATTTTAACTTGACATTTTTTCTATTGCGAAATTGCAAAGTCCTTCTCCAGTTGTATATTTAATTTGGCGAAACCCCAGAAAATGTTCATTTATTTCAACATGAGGTGTAAAGAAACAGGATAATAATAATAGTGACTAGTGAAGTACGAGACATATCTGGTGTAGAATCTAATGTTTTGTGAAAGTAATTGTGTGGCTTATACAATTTCAAGGATTTTATTTTCTAAATCCCTGTATTAATTGATACAAATACCCTTTTTGAGTGTGTGTCAAATAAAATATTTGTGGATCCTTTTAGTTCGAGCCCCCTTAGAAGCTGGGTATCCAGAGGAGCGATGTAGGCTCCCACAATGAGGTCCGTGGGATTTTCTAAGAATGTAATTAAAAAAAAGAAACTTAGTCATAATTATAACACAATATTTAAGTGTTATTTTTCATTTATAGTAAATTAACACTATGTTTAGAATCCAAATTTACATAATGTAATTTCACCTACACGAGTTCCTTGTTGTTGTTTTGTGTTGTTTTTTTTTGTTTTTTTTTGGAAAAAGTGTTGCCTACATAATTTTTAAGCGTTGTAAAAAGTTATTTCTTGAGATAAAATCGAACAGTTTCCAAGGGTTTTTAATTTCGGGGCCTGGCCCCCGGCGATGAGGGATTTTGGCTTTTTTAACTTCAGAAATTATTTCTCCTAGCGTTAACAACACCTTTGTCTCGTAGTAAGAAAACAACATAAAAAGGTCAATATGACATGAGTTTTCTTATAGAACGCACTATTCATCTTGGTCAAAAAGTCTAATAATAAAGAGGCAGCCCTGGCCAAGAGTATTATTCGAGGGACATTTTAGGTATAAAAAGCACACGGACGGTTGTAAAGGGCGTGATCTTTTTTAAGATCATCTTCGAGATAAGTAAGACGTCTCTCTCTCTGCCTCGGACCTGTCTTTTTTTCGCACAAAAATCGTCACTAGAATGAAGTCCAATAGTCGGAAGAAATTCGACCAATCTCAGAAAAGAAAATCCAGAAGAATCACACTAGCGGAGACGTTCTTCGTTTCACAAGGCTTTATTACAATATGAAACGACGTCTCTTACTCTAAAGATATTTTAATTTGTAAACATTGCTAATAGTTAGACACGGATTAATGAAAGTACAACTCTTCTTGTTGGTCGGGCGTTGGCCTCTTGCTTTAAACATCTAGTAGCCTGCACCTTGAAGCAGATCTGCATCGATAATGAGCCAAAACTATTCTACGCTTAACTAACAGCCATTTCACATGAAAGTGAAAATGTTATTAACAGTAGAGTTTGGAATGACTAAATCTATACAGTTCGGGGTATTCGACTAAACAGCAATATTTTTATGTAGTAAGTAGATATTAAGAAGAAAAAAATGTTTTGCCTGATCGGCTGCTGTAATCCGCATCGACATTTGAAACAAATATTACAGACAAACCGAGAAAATTCAAGGTCAGAAATGATTAGGCGCCTATGGAAAAACCATTGCGCGCGCGCTCCATTTTTGTTATTAAAAGTTTACAAAATAGCTTCTAATGTAGGAATAACTTTTTTTAAAAAAGTTTTCAAAAGATAATAAAATAATAAGAATGTATATAAAATATTAAAATATTTGAGTAATTTTTTTTTACTAAACTAAAAATGTAAAAATAAAGGTAACCTTGGAATAATGATTTGGCCGCCCCCTACATTCGGCAGCCTGCGTGCAATGCACACATTGCACAATAGGTAGCGGCGGCCCTGAGCCCATGCATTAAAAAATTACATAATTTACAGATGATAAGTCCATCATGTTTAAAAGTAACACCCAAGAGTTTTAACATCCAAACAGTTTAACAGATCTAAAGTTTACAGTCCAAGAAGTTTTATTGCTCAGAAGTTTAACATCCAAGATCAAAAGTTTAACAGTTCAGAAATTTTATAGCCCAGAAGTTAGATAGATCATAAATATCATAGAGTATAAAAGGTAAACGTCAAAGATATTTCTTCTTATCTTATCTTATCTTATATGATACAGACGTTACTTCAAAAAAGAAGATGATTACGTCCTACGCGTCATGCATTTAGTCATGCCATATTAACCAATAACCTAAACTCCGCCAAGACACTGGTTTTCCTGGCTAGCTCAGGCAACCCATTCTATGCTCTAATAGCGCTGGGGAAGAAGGAGTATTTGTACAAATTTGTCCTAGCCTCTGGAACGAAGAATGTACCTTTATTTTGGTGTCTTTCAGAGTATTTTATTAAATTTTGTTTTTGTATTTGAAGATTATGGTTCAGTGTTTTATGTATAATTGCTACTTTACTTTTAAGTCTTCTATCCTGAATGCTTTCTAATTTTAGTGATTTTACTAAAGGTGTTACTATAGTCAAATGTGATTATTTGTTTGTTATAAATCTCACTGCTCTATTTTGTGTCTGTTCCAGTTTCTTAATGTTTTCATCAATATGGGGATTCCATGACATTTATTATAACATCTAGTTAGTTGGCGTTTTTAGTCTGTGTTACTGGTTTACCATGAATAAGATAAAAGGAATTAATTTGTTTTAGTTTTTTGTTACTCTTAATAACTGACACTTTTCTGGGTGGAAAGACATGCTCCAATTTGATTCCCATTTCTGTAATTTGTCTAATTCTCTTTCTCATTTTACAGCTCAAAGTTTATTATTTAAGAAGTTTAAATTTTCAGAAGTTTATTATTTTTTTAATTCAGCCTCAATGATTTTCTACAATTTCTGTCTTTCTAATGTAATTAAATTAGGTATTTTACAAAGCTTATATCAATTCATTCTGCCTGTCTGTCTGCCTGCAAAAAGTTTGTACGTTATTTACCCGACACCCAATCTCGGGTCAAGATGATATTTAATAATAATAATAATAATACTTTTATTTATAAAGCGCTGTTAACAAACAAAATGTAGGCTCAAGGCGCTGTAACAACATTACAAACACAAACACAAGAGCTAACATGACAAACTAATCTAAAAAAGTTTTAAACAGATAGGTCATAATGTTCTTCTTAAAATTTGCTCAAAATCGAAGTGGTTCACTCAGGCGGTCATGCATGAACCAAATATAAATATCAG
Source organism: Biomphalaria pfeifferi (assembly GCA_030265305.1). Classification (NCBI taxonomy): domain Eukaryota; kingdom Metazoa; phylum Mollusca; class Gastropoda; family Planorbidae; genus Biomphalaria; species Biomphalaria pfeifferi. The sequence goes on from JASAOG010000406.1 coordinate 63,740, forward strand.
AAGCTATACACTATCAACAACTACAACCCAATCTCCGTCAATACAAAACAGAAGAGACATGTACATATAGAAAGTGTTGCTGATACTATTGTATTATACTATTGTATTATTCTATTGCATTATACAATTGTATTATTAGTCCGAATGACATGATAAAACAGATTACGGAGATTTATTAATTTTATTATTATTACATAGTTAATATCTATTTGTATTCAATGAACCGATGGTCATAAATATATGGTTTAATGTGAACCTAGCCTAACTGATGTTATTGAATAAATCTACACTTTGTAAAGGCCCTATCTCTAACTCAAGGACTCAACGAAGAAACATTTTCTCTGGTTAAATATCATAATTAATCTGTACAAGTGTACACTGCACTGCACTTGTATAATATGAAAGCTGCTTATTAATTGATGTATCGAGTTACATTCGACTTAAATACATATATACTAAATACATTCGTTCTCTTTTGAAACAAAAGTAAAGTTCCCATAAAATGTTAGTATCTTGTATAGGACAGCACTTAACTTAGTAAACAGAATATTATTTATAACATTATTTAAGAAAAAAAAACAATGTTTACATTTTTTGTATTTAAATATGCAGAATAATTTCCTCCCTTGTTTGGTGTAATGCACAAATTGTAAGACTAATTTCCATACGGACAATAAAGATTATTATTATTATATTATTATTATTAATATATCATTTTTTTAACTATTAAAAGCGATTTTTTTTTTCAAGAGGGGGGAGGTATTTTTATGAAAAAAAATTTGCTTGGTTATTTAAAAAACAACAAAAAAAAAAGCTTTTAGGTTGCAGAAAAAACAAAAGTCATTGCCCCAGAGCTTTGAAAAAATCTAAAATATGAGAATATCGGATTTCCAGTATATTTTCTAGCTTTCGCAATATAAACTGGATAGGGGATGAACAGACAGACGGACGGAAAGGCAGACCCCACATAAAAGAGTCGCTACAAAGTAATTGTCTATGACTATAGCAATTAGACAGTGTCCACTTTTTGACCTGTTTTGATTGACTCTTCATTGGTCTTAATTTTTTTACAAAGCTTATATCAACTCAATCAGTCTGTCTATCTGTCTGTCTGGTAACAAGTGTGTACACGTTATTTCTCTGACACTCATTCTAGGATTAAGCTGAAACTTCGCACACATATTTATTGACATAGACAAGACATGAATAATTAAAAGAAAAATTAACCAATTAGACAACTGATTATTGTTAACTCATTATTCTGTTTAATTGCAACAAGGGAAACTAATACTTCAAAATTCAAAGATACGCTAAATTTGTTGGGTCTAGTCCCCTTAAATAATTGTTAACGATATTTCTTTTGTTGCGGTGTTTCAAAACTATGCATACCCTTTCTAGAATATTTGTAACTTTTTGCGAGTACCCCTCGCCTCCCTCTCCCCCCACCCAACAAAAAAAAAAGAATTTATTTTAATGATAATCAATTTTTTATTTTTAGGCCTACATCCACAAAATAATGATTACTCTATCACAATTAAGCATATAATTAGTGAGTTTATTTTTCGTTTGTTTCAGAGACACATCTTATACATTTAAAAAAAAATGGAAACAGTTTTTAACATTGAAAAAGTGGGTGTGTCGACGGAAGTTGTGACATCTCTATCCATTTCATAATTTTTGTAGAAATTCGTCTTAAAATCTAAAAATGCGCCATATTTGAGTTTGTAAAAAAAACTTAAAATAAATAATAAAAAGGATTTAAAACTTATGATATTTAATTCTAATTTAACTTACAAAATTCATTTTAGTCTCTTTATATATAGAAAATTTCTGGTGGTGTTGCAGGTCTGCAGGAGTACCGCCCTCTGACAGGCAACTATTATTATTATTATAAACAAATTCTTATCTTATCTTATCTGTTGTCTTTATATGAGAAAAGAGTCCTTGTAATCACAACAAATTTCCGTAAGGATCAATAAAGCAGTCTTAGTCTTAGTCTTAATACAGACGTTACTTCGAAAAAGCCCTAGGGAAGAAGGAACATTTGTACAAAGTATAAATAGAGTCAGAGTCAAAATGTAGATATCCTTCACTTTTGTATATAAATACAAATTTTATGTAGTCTAACATTTTTCTATATATCCGCTTCATTTATCTTTATATCTGTACTAGCTTTGACCCCTTCCAAAAATGAGTCGGGCACTTCCTTCTTCTAGAAGCATATCTATGAATGAAAACTACAAACTTTTAAAAAATAATTATACTTCTATGTTTGGGATATTTCAAGATTTTTCTGATCATGTGACTTACATGTATAGATCTATGTAGTAAGAAATAAAATGTGAACACTTGTCCAGATTTCTAGTTCATTCTATTGGTTGCAGTTGAGTGTAAACTTAATCTATATACAAAGTAACATTATTTATAGAGACTAACACTAATGCACATTGTCATATTTTATATACATGTATTCCTAGTGATATTAGAAAATATAAAAGCACAAACTGATTAAAAGCCTTTTTTATTTAGAATATGAAGTCAAATATTCTCTTTCATTCCCCCCCCCCCCCTTTTTTTTTGTTTTCCTTTATAAAATATATAAACATATATACTGAATGTTTTTTTAACAGCCCGCTCAAATGGAAACAACTTATTATGCCAGGTAATGGATGACCAAAAAAAGTTATCTTTCTTGTTTTTGATAAACTGTTTTGATCAGCTCAATTCACACGTAACAGCTTTGAAATGTGTAGGATACAAATCCAATGGATAGACATCCAACCAACTCGTTATAAACATTCGTGTAACAAAAAGGTTTCAATATAAAACATTTTGTGGAGAAGTAGAAAGAGACTTTGTGTCTAGAACAGAAAGTTTTAACCCCGTGCTAGATGTGAAAGTAATGTATGCATCCCCGCAGTCCACTACTAGAATAGAGGGATTAGAGTGGAGAAACAAGTGCGTGAAAAGTTGACTCATTTATTCACTATATAAATGGACTATAGACAAAAAATACACGTAACAATAAAATCTGTTGTTTTTTTACGTAAATATGTGTGATTCCCATTTCTTAGTTTCATTTAGTAAACAATAAAGTAAAGAGCGATGTTTCTGTCGTAACGACAGCTATTAGAAACTATTCAAAGGGAAAGAATTCATACATTATTTCCGTAAATATTAAGCTTAAAAGTTATCTCCCCTTCAGTGCAGCGCTGTCAGTTGAAAATGATGTAATTCAAGACTTCTCTTTGGTCTTCCCGTTACATAAGCTACATTTCTTTCAAAAATTAAATATTATAAAACATTTATTTCTGTATGTAATGTTTTTCATGTCAGTAGTTCAACAGTTTGACAAGTTATAATTTGCACGTCACATTACTTAGAAGTAGAAGCGTGTTAACTAAATTTTGTTTGAAATCAAAAACTGTTTTATTAAAACAATATTTGTTAACTCAGTTTCTTACGATTCCATTCAATAAAGAAAAACTCTAATCGTCTGGTAACCATTCCAACACCTTGAAACTTTATATAATACAAAAGCTACACGTCCAGATATATCATACATGCTTAGATCTTACCTTGTCACAGTGTACTTCATGCAATAGACAAGGGGAGAACTTGGTTGGCACATGGCAGCCTCCTTAACACAGCTCCGAGAGCCTTGAGGGAGTGTGTCTGCAGAGTCACTTGACCTGTATGGGAGCTATAGGGCACTACGCCTAACAGCAGAGCTTCTTGCCAAGGCTCTACGGGAGGACCAGCCCTTCCAGCCTTGCAACCAATTGGAGTTCATCTCAGGTACCTCCTTAACACAAGTTGAGACTTAGAGATTCAGTGCTGATCTGTGCAAACACTTGATAGTAAACCAAGGACAAAGTCTTGAAACTCTTATAATCAGAATTGAAAAAAGACTGTTTTAAAAGGAAAAAAAAGGCCCAAATATTTAAGTGAATGTGGAAAACTGAAATCTGACTTGTGCATATTTTGAAATGTAAATGTAGGAATAAAACTAAATAGTAATTATCATTTCTAATATAAATCACTGTTTTCAAATAAAGTTATATGTTAAAATTATCTGAATATAGTCACGTTGACAAATCAGAAGACTTAGGAAAAATTGCTAGAGAATATTTGTTACAAAAAACATCCTTACCTTGCTCCCCATCGAAGAAAACTTATGTTGTTAACAAATACCTTTTTCTTCTCTCGCTCTAACCATAACTCTCTCCCTCTCTCTCTCTATCTATCTATCTCTCTCTCTCTCTTAGTCTCTCTCTCTCTCATTCTCTCTTTCTGTTTTTTTCTCTTTCTCACACATATCAATTGCAACACGAAGAATATTAAGACATTTGTGTTTATTTTACTTGTATACCATCCCACCCATTTATTGAAACCTGTTTCTCCTGCTCAATACCTCTTACTCTTTGATACACTGTCTTAAGACACTTTCACTCACAGGTCTCTGTACTTCTGTGTTACTAAATCTACCTCTTCTGTATCGACTCTACCTCTATCATTATTAATTTTTCACTCTCAAAAATACCGTTCCTCATCTTTTTTTTTTCTATCTCACTCTCTAAAACTAACTCCTTTCAAAGTTTCTCTCTCCCTATTACACCTCTCTCACCCCTGTATTGCTGTGTATTATTACCTGTCATATCTCTCTCTCCCTCTCAGTCACTAAGTGCTCCTCTTTCTTCTCACTTCTGTGTCTCTCCAAACTACTTCTCTTCTCTCCTACAGTTGTTTCTCTTATCCAACACTTTTTGTCTCTCTTTCAATCTATTTTCTTTCCCTCCCATTAGCTCACATTGTGGACATATTCAACACGTGACTTACTTTGTAAGGGTTTGACCACGTGATTGAAACCAGGGAACTTCTTGAGGACAATGTAAAGCATCAAGATTAAGATCAAACGATGAGCCGCTATCTGTTGGACTCAGAATGTACAAGAATATAATTGGAACAGTTTCCTTGGTTAACTTAGTAACACATGCAATAGCAACATTGACTTTGTGAGTTATGGACAGCAGTGACACTACTAAGACACGTCTCTGTCTATATCTGACTAACATAAGTTCTTCTTAGAGCTCTCTCTCTCTCTCTCTCTCTCACAGAGACACACACACACATTTCTTTTTTTTTTTACCTACTTCTGCTCTCTCTATCTCTGTATATGTGCTACTGTGCCATGAAGTCTTGCCTGCTCAAGGGAAAGCACTACTCGGATCTTAGCATTACGACAAATAATACAATAAAGAATACAATACAGATTCACCTCCCCTGGCAGCACACTCTTCAGACACGGAACCATCGATAATGAAATCGACTTACATATCGTCTAGGCCAGTACATCCTATGGTAGACTAACTATGCTTGCCATAAACGAAATATTATCACAAACACACAAGCTAGGGGTCTATCAAGCTGTCATCCTCCCTACATTGCTCTATGCCTCTGGAACGTAGTCAATAGGCCCTTCAGAGAAAACATTAAAAAAAAACAAAAAAAAACTAAACCACTTTCACATGATCTGTCTCAGAACAACAACAAAAAAAATAATAAATAATAATTTAAAAATAAAAAAGACAATCCCTAAATTATATAATTTAAATGATTATAGATTTTTTAAAAAGTTAATTAAAAAAAAAACATTTGGTTCAAACCGGGTATCGAATCTGTGATTTTGAAACCATCAGCGGACAAAGCAAACTTTTGTGATTATTTCTTGATATTATCATTACTTGCATATCTAGCTCTAACACTAGACCTAGACTTCTGATTTAGAACTCTCAAGGTCTAGTATCTAGAATCTTGATACAATTTATATTAGATTTACTGAAAAAATATAAGTAAAGCTTAGGTATTGTTTCAATAAACTTGAAGGAACTTGAAATGTACTATTTATTACAGCATACTCGTTGCACTGTGACTGAGTTGGTTGCGCTATGTTTTTATTTTAATTATTAATTCCGAAAATAGACCTTTAAATTTAGAACACGACGCGCAAAATTTTCCTGAAATAATTTCTTATAATCTTGAATCAGTAATTCCTTACATGCGAAATGCCCGAACGCGATAGTCCTTTCAAAACCGATGTTGGATCTTGACCTAGATTTAGTCTCTAGCCAAATATACATTTATTTATTTTCTAATTTGAAAAATTATAACGTTCAAACTACAGTTTTCCCAGTGTGGCAAACTTCAGTCTTATCTCGGTGATATATAACTCATTAGAGACATTTTTGAGATAAGCGTCCATGTTGGTTCATTGCTGGTTCCACGTTACATGAACTTCTAAATAGAAGTATTGTAAAAATATACTAAATGTTAAATTATAAGAAAAAAATACCTGATACTAAAGTCCTTCGAAAGCATCCACACAATCCAGATGCGATGAGCAGGCCACATCTACAGAGTGGAAGACTCCCGCATACGTAAACGGCTCTTTTTTGGTCACTTAAACAAAGGAAGCGCCCACATGGTGGACAAAGAAAACGCTTCAGGAACACCCTCAAAGTTTTTCGAAGAGCCTTCAGCATTGACCCTGCCATCTGATAGACGAAATCACCTGATTATCATGATATACATATCACCGTCACCTACTTCTACTCTCTATCTCTGTATATATCTCCGATATCTCTCTGTAAATATCTCTATCTTCTATTTTTGCTCTATCTCTCTCTTATATATCTCTATCTCCTATTTCTGTTCTATCTCTCTCTGTATATATCTCTATCACCTATTTCTGTTCTATCTCTCTCTCTCTGTATATATCTCTATCACCTATTTCTGTTCTGTCTCTCTCTCTCTGTATATATCTCTATCACCTATTTCTGTTCTATCTCTCTCTTTCTGTATATATCTCTATCACCTATTTCTGTTCTATCTCTCTCTCTCTGTATATATCTCTATCTCCTATTTCTGTTCTATCTCTCTCTCTCTGTATATATCTCTATCTCCTATTTCTGTTCTATCTCTCTCTCTCTCTGTATATATCTCTATCATCTATTTCTGTTCTATCTCTCTCTCTCTGTATATATCTCTATCACCTATTTCTGTTCTATCTCTCTCTCTCTCTGTATATATCTCTATCACCTATTTCTGTTCTATCTCTCTCTCTCTCTGTATATATCTCTATCTCCTATTTCTGTTCTATCTCTCTCTCTCTGTATATATCTCTATCACCTATTTCTGCTCTATCTTTCTCTCTGTATATATCTCTATCACCTATTTCTGTTCTATCTCTCTCTCTTTGTATATATCTCTATCACCTATTTCTGTTCTATCTCTCTCTCTGTATATATCTCTATCACCTATTTCTGTTCTATCTCTCTCTCTCTGTATATATCTCTATCACCTATTTCTGTTCTATCTCTCTCTTTCTGTATATCACCTATTTCTGTTTTATCTCTCTCTCTCTGTATATATCTCTATCACCTATTTCTGTTCTATCTCTCTCTCTGTATATATCTCTATCACCTATTTCTGTTCTATCTCTCTCTCTCTGTATATATCTCTATCACCTATTTCTGTTCTATCTCTCTCTTTCTGTATATCACCTATTTCTGTTCTATCTCTCTCTCTCTGTATATATCTCTATCACCTATTTCTGTTCTATCTCTCTCTTTCTGTATATCACCTATTTCTGTTCTATCTCTCTCTCTCTGTATATATCTCTATCACCTATTTCTGTTCTATCTCTCTCTCTCTGTATATATCTCTATCTCCTACTTCTGTTCTATCTCTCTCTTTCTGTATATCACCTATTTCTGTTCTATCTCTCTCTCTCTGTATATATCTCTATCACCTATTTCTGTTCTATCTCTCTCTCTCTGTATATATCTCTATCTCCTACTTCTGCTCTATCTCTCTCTGTTACTTGTTAGGTTTTCTCTTGAAGATCAAAAAAAGGTCTTATCATCTTATGTTTTATTAAGATGTATTTGTGCTATTGATATAATCTTAGAACTTCTTTTCTCACCAGGCTCTCACGGCAAGTCCGAAGTAAAGCCAACTATTAGCGAAAGAAAAAATAAAGCGATCAATAACGTCGCGTAGCGTCACAGTGACACGACCACGCAGTGAAAAAGAGAGGAAGACAGAGTCATCATTTTACCTATTCTCTCTCTCTCTCTCTCTCTCTTCCTTTCGGTTAGCACGACAGAAGATCCCCTGTTCCAGTCTTCTGTTCTGTCACTAATAACCGCATCGCGCGAGAGAAATAAAGGCGAGCACTAATGTAGGTCACGTAGCCTCGTTGTGACACGACCACGAAATTACGGAGAGATGAAGTCATAATCTGAACATCTCTCTCTTTCTCTCTCTCTCACACTCTCTCTCGCTAGCTTTACTTTGTAAACTTCTTTCTTATTCTTTGTAATATTCTATCTGCTTAGCTCAACTCATTTTTAAATTTACACTGACCCCTACACGTATCTAGCTATTTAGTTTATATTTATACAATGTTCGCTTAGAAATAGAAAAGAAATGTCAGTGTGTCAGTCAAGAAACTATAAATACAACATGAAATCAGACATAAACAAATATAGTGTATTAACATGACATGAATGGTATCGACAAAATACGAGATGCAGGCATTCTATAGACTGGTGTTTATTTTCAGGCAAAGTACGAAATAATTCATTTCCTACTATGTCTAGGTGTACTATAGAATGACTAGTTCTGCGTCAAAGTAAAAAATGTCTTATTTAGAAAATGAGTGAAAAAAACAACAACCCCCAAACTCGAGGATTTCTGAAGACTAAAAATACTTGTGTAGATCCAATTACTTATACCGTAAGTTAAGAGAAATTTTAATTTTTGAATATCAAATTATCTTTAAATCAATGAATCGTAATTTAAAATAGTAATATACATTAGTAACTATAACATGGTTTAAAGTCTTCTAAGTAAAATAAACAGAAAAAATTAAAATATGCCAAAACATTGAACGTGTAAAACTTTCTATATGCAACACCAAAAAAAAAAAAAAAATCAAATAAATTCATAAACCTGTTAAAAGCTGAACCCATGCCAAAATGTTTGTCTCTTTTTAAATGCACGCAAACAATCAATATAAAAATGTTGATTAATTTAGATTAATGGCAACTAGAACTATTACACCCAGAAATGTAGACTATCAATAAACAACCTTAAATCAACACTTCACACATTACTTAAAGAGGTTCTATAGTCATTCTATACAATGCCTATGCAAAGTAGGAAATAAAATATTCAGTTTGTACTTTGCCTGACGATTTTTTAGCGATTTTATAAAATGCCTAATTTCGCTTTTCACTGGTAATATATAATTACAACATTTTATATACTAGACATTGACGTATGTGTAAATAATGTTATCTACAACATCCAGACTTCAATCAAGACTTAAATCAAGACTTCAATCAAGACTTAAATTAAGACTTAAATCCAGACTTAATAAAGGCTTAGATCAAGACTTAAATCAAAACTGTATAAATGCTTAGATCAAGACTTAAATCAAAACTGTATAAATGCTTAGATCAAGACTTAAATCAAAACTTAAAATCAAGACTTAAATAGAAACTTAAAATCAAGACTTAAATCAAAACTTAAAATCAAGACTTAAATCAAAACTTAAAATCAAGACTTAAATCAAAACTTAAAATCAAGACTTAAATCAAGACTTTAAAAAAAAGACAGAAATCTAGACTCAAAAAAGATTTAAATCAAGCCTTAAATCTAGACTAAAATTAGGACTTATATCAAAACCTAAATCTAGACTTATATAAAGACTTAAATCAAGTCTTAAATCCAGACTTAAATCAAGACGTACATCTAGACTTAAATCTAAACTAAAATTAAGACTTAAAATAAGATTTAAATCAAGACTTCAATCTAGACTTAAATTAAGACTTCAATTAAGATTTAAATTATGACTTTAAATCTAGACTTAGATCAAGATTTACATCAAAACAAAATTCTAGACTTAAATCAAGACTTACACAAAGACTTATATAAACATTTAAATCAAGATTCAAATCAAGTCTTAAATCTAGACCTAAATTAGGAATTAAATCAGGACTTAAATCTAGACATACATCAAGAATTAATTCAAGGTTTCAATCGAGATTTAAATCAAGACGTAGGCCTATATAAAGACATAAATCAAGACTCAAAATAAGGTGTAAATCAAGCCTTCAATATAGATCATATATATATATATATTAGATCAAAACCTAAATCTAGACTTTAATAAAGACTTAAATAAAGTCTTAAATTCAGACTTAAATCAAGACTTAAATTAAGACTTAAATATATACTTACACCAAGACTTAAATAAAGATTTAAATGAAGACTAAATTCTAGACTTAAATCAAGCCTTAAATCTAGACTTCAATTAGGGCTTAAATCAAGCCTTAAATCTAGACTTCAATTAGGGCTTAAATCTAAATTCAAATCAAGACTTAAATCTAGACTTAAATAAAGACTTGGGCCTAAATCTAGACTTAAATCAAGATTTACATCAAGACTCAAATCTAGACTTTAATCAAGACTTACACAAAGACTTAAATCTAAACTTCAATTAGGACTTAAATCAAGTCTTAAACTAGACTGACATCAAGACCTAAATCCAGATTTAAATCAAGACTTAAATTAAGACTTTAATTAAGACTTAAATCTAGAATAACATCAAGACTTAAATCAAGACTTAAATTATGACTTAAATCAAGACTTAAATCTAGAATTTCATCAAGTTATAAATCAGGACTTAAACCCATACTTGCAATACTAAAACTACACAAATATCGTTTGGATATTAGCCTATAACGGCCATATTAAAACCAAACGGACATAAACACTCAACATTGAGGCCAAGGAAATATCTACCGGTCGTTTCTAACTACAAGTACCTGTAATGTCTCCAGGAAAACACAAGCACACACCAATGTGGAAGAAACTTATGCAACGACTTTTTTAATGTTTAAACTAATCGAAATCTAATAAATACTACCTAATTAGTTTCAGAGACAATCTATTCAAGGTAGGTTAAATTTAGGTTGGTAAAGGTAGGTATAGTTAACCCTCTCAGACCGTTGTAATCTATACATTTCATCTGTAAAGCGCATTTGTTTATATGGCCAATGGTTAACGAGGGTTTTATGTGGCCAGCACAACGACCAACCGCCTTACCTCTACATATTCCACGTCCCCATTAGAGCTGGCTAGACTCACGGACAGCTGGCTAGACTCACGGACAGCTGGCTAGACTCACGGACAGCTGGCTAGTCTGTTTAGTCTTTTGGTTCAAAATTAAAAGTCTGTTACAAGTCTTATGGTAATGAATTAAAAGTCTTAAGTTTGTTTAGTCTGTCGCACTAAAACTAACTATGTACATTGTAAGTACATATAGTAAGTAGCACGTTATACCACCAGATCCAGTCAGTGGGCAGGGCAGGGGTCAGATGGAGACCAGGGACACGCCAATAAAAAGTCGAAATAATTCTTGTTCTATTCACATCTGACCGTCTATCGAGTGGATCTAGTCTATCGAGTCTATCGAGTGGAGTACAAAATAAACATTTTTCGGTGGCTATCGGTTTATTCAGCTACAAAAAAAAAATAATGATAAAATTTTTTAATGTTCTTGTAAGTAGTTTGAGTAGTTGATTAACGTATTACTTCCCCTTACAGAGACTTAAGATAGAAAGGTGAACGGGTCTATTGTCTTTGTCTCCTAAATAGACTCTCTTAGACAGCCATTTTTTTTTGTCTGGAACATTTAAATAAAGTTCATGTTGGTAAGTTTAAACAAAAAGGGCGCACATTAAAAATATCGTCAGTGTCACGCGACAGGATCAAGTCGTCTGTCCGACCTCAATTAGCATTTATTTAGTTCGAGATACAAACGTGACGGAAATCCCCCCCAACTAGAACAGCCGCGATCTCAAGTGTTCGAAGTATCAATAGCGACAACGATCACTCTACGACTCCCTCATTGTTTTATTGTTATTATTATTTATATTTTTAGTATTATATTTTCTTTGTATGTGTTGATACTAGTCAGGTACTCAGAGTCTGGTCTAGTGTTGACCAAACTGTGAGCGAAACATCCACCATGTCATTTGTAACATATAAGAATCAAAATTTAAATTCAACATATAACCTCTAACTGCATTTAAATTCAACATTTAAATTCAACATTTAACATCAAACAGTCAACATTTAAATTCAACATATAACCTCTAACTGCATTTAAATTCAACATTTAAATTCAACATTTAACATCTAACAGTCAACATTTAAATTCAACATTTAACATCTAGCAGTCAACATTTAACATCTAACAATTAACATTTAAATTCAACATTTAACATCTAACAATTAACATTTAAATTCAACATTTAACATCTAACAATTAACATTTAAATTCAACATTTAATATCTAACAATTAACATTTAAATTCAACATTTAACATCTAACAATTAACATTTAAATTCAACATTTAACATCTAACAGTCAACATTTAAATTCAACATTTACTATCTGACATGTAACTTCAACATATAGCATGACATACAATGTTTCTACCTGTCCCTTGTTACACCCTATCCCCAAACGAATCAAGTCCCACGCTCCCTAAGCCAGTGTGGAGGTCTGATGGATAGAGCTCAGTGGGGGAGGTAACGTGATTTCTTGCATCAAGAGCTCGCACGCCTCACGAGGAGTGCAAGTAAAATGAAGGTGGGGGCGGGAAAGGACGATCATCTCGTCTAGCAGACGTCAGCAATGCAGCACTTAACGGATGTTACATGACCTTCAGCGTGTCTCCTAGAGGACATGATATTGTCAAGGAAAGATGTGAACTATTCGAGACGGCGCTTGTGTGGTACTCATGAGTACCGAAGACTCGCATTTGCGGTATTTAAAGATGAGTCCAAGTTTTGCAACTAACGCTTTATACCTTAATTAAACTTGCTTGCTGTTGGTGTTGTTTTAGTAATTATGCTTTACTACATAATTAATTTTAAAATCTTAATCTGTAAAAACTATCTAAATACAACAGAATGTGTGTCCTTTTGAGAGAATAAACAGGCCAGACAAGTGGTGAGGTCTACCCAGATAGAATCATGTAAATTTAACATGATTTCTCAAATAAAACTATCTCAAATTTCGCAGAGGCAACTATCTGATAGGAGTCTATTTCGCACAGGACAAAATAATAATAATAATAATAATAATATTTATCTTTTTTTTCGTGAGAAAATTTGTTATAAGATTGTGCATTAAAAAAGAAAAGAAAAAAAAACATGCTTAGACCATACAATCTGTACTATAACACGCAAAATATAGTCATAATATATCAAACAAGATATCTGATAGGGGCATATGTTAACAGGAAAAAAAGTATCTGATAGGGGCCTATATTACAAAGGAAAAAAACTAACTGATAGAGTTCTATATTACACAGAAAAAAAAACTTATAGGGGCCTATATTACACAGAAAAAAAATATCTGAAAGGGGCCTATATTACACAGGAAAAAAAACTGATATGGGCCTATATTACACAGAAAAAAAAATTATCTTGTAGGGGCCTATATTACACAGGAAAAAAACTATCTGATAGGGGCTTATGTTACACAGGAAAAAATATCTGATAGGGCCTATGTCACACAGGAAAAAAACTATCTGACAGGGACCTATATTACACAGAAAAAAAACTATCTGATAGGGCCTATATTACACAGAAAAAAAAACACTATCTGATAGGGCCTATATTACACAGGAAAAAAACTGATAGGGGACTATATTACACAGGAAAAAAGCTATCTGATAGGGCCTATATTACAAAGAAAAAAAATATTTTGTAGGGGCCTATTTTACACAGGAAAAAAAAACTATCTGATAGGGGCCTATATTACACAGGAAAAAAACTATCTTGTAGGGTCCTATGTTACACAGGAAAAAAACTATCATGTAGGGGCCTATGTTACACCGGAAAAAAATTCTGATATGAGCCTATATATCACTGGAAAAAAACTGTCTAATAGGGGCCTATGTTACACAGGAAAAAAAAAATATGTGATAGGGGCCTATGTTACACAGGAAAAAAGCTATCTGATAGGGCCTATATTACACAGGAAAAAAACTATCTTGTAGGGGCCTATGTTACACAGGAAAAAAATTCTGATATGAGCCTATATATCACTGGAAAAAAACTGTCTAATAGGGGCCTATGTTACACAGGAAAAAAAAAAATATGTGATAGGGGCCTATGTTACACAGGAAAAAAGCTATCTGATAGGGCCTATATTACACAGGAAAAAAACTATCTTGTAGGGGCCTATGTTACACAGGAAAAAAACTATGTGATAGGGGCCTATGTTACACTGGAAAAAAAACTATGTGATAGGGGCCTATATTACACAGGAAAAAGACTATCTGATAGGGTCCTTTGTTACACAGGAAAAAAACTATCATGTAGGGGCCTATGTTACACAGGAAAAAAATTCTGATATGAGCCTATATATCACCGGAAAAAAACTGTCTAATAGGGGCCTATGTGACACAGGAAAAAAACTATTTTCTAGGGGCCTATTTAACACAGGAAAAAAGCTATCTGATAGGGCCTATATTACAAAGAAAAAAAAAATTTTGTAGGGGCCTATTTTAGACAGGAAAAAAAACTATCTGATAGGGGCCTATATTACACAGGAAAAAAACTATTTTGTAGGGGCCTATGTTACACAGGAAAAAAACTATGTGATAGGGGCCTATGTTACACAGGAAAAAAACTATCATGTAGGGGCCTATGTTACACAGGAAAAAAATTCTGATAGGGGCCTATATATCACAGGAAAAAAACTATCTGCTAGGAACCTATTTCGCACAAAACTATCTGATGGGGCCTATTTCACACAGGACACTATCTTATAGGATATCTTATATTTCGCACATGAAACTATCTGATAAGGCCTATTTCGCATAGAAAACTAATAGTAACCTATTTCGCAAAAAACAATATCTGATAAAAAAAAAATAATAATAACATAAATCTTTTTTTTCCATGAGGAAATTTGTGAAATATTTGTGAAATATTTGTGCATTACAACAAAAAAATGCTTAGAGCTTACACTTTGTACGTTAGCACACAAAATATCGGCCAGTATCATGCAGGTGTCTGTTTCGCACAGGCAACTATGTAATAACAATAACAACAATAATAATAATCATCATTATTATCCATAATACGTTTACGATTTTGTATTACAATAAACAATACATAATTAGAGCATACAATTTGTACGATAGCACACAAAATATAGGCCTATATCACACAAGGACATTATATGATAATAATAATAATGATTGTCTTCGAGACCGAAGATTAATGTGGAATGCAGTTATTTTTCATGGCTACGCAATCGTTGCTGCGAACTCTTATATTTTTTCTCATCCAGCATCGACATAACCACTGTCCGACATAACCACTGTCCGACATAACTAATGTCCGACATAACCACTGTCCGACATAACCAATGTCCGACATAACCACTGTCCGACATAACCACTGTCCGACATAACCACTGTCCGACATAACCAATGTCCGACATAACCAATGTCCGACATAACCACTGTCCGACATAACCACTGTCCGACATAACCAATGTCCGACATAACCACTGTCCGACATAACCACTGTCCGACGGAGTGTTTTTTTTGTCGCCGTCTACGTCTGTCCTCAGCCATGAAATGTATATCCTGCGGTCTTTGTATGAGATCTCTAGCTGTCTTGTTCCGAAGTCGCCTGCAGACAGCTGATCTCTTCTATCTCAGTTAAAGCAAGTTGGCGTCTAAACTGGTCTTTAAGCGTTTCCGTGGGGTTCCTCTGTTCCGTCGACCACCTTTCAGTTCACCAAAAAGGACTGCTTTTGGTTCGTCCTCCATACATGCCCTGCCCAGCGTAACTGTCGTATGTATGTCAATATGTTCATGCTTTCTGTATGTCTCAGATCTAAAAAAAAGTGTTGAGAGAGTCACTGCCGGGAAGCACTCATTTTTGTAGGCAGGCGAAGCGATTTATTCCGCCAAACTCTCATCTGGAGGCGTCCAAAACCACTACTGGCCCTGGCCTGATGTTTAGCACACAAAATACAGGCCTTATTGTTGCAAAGAACACTACCTGGTAAGAGCCGGCACCGCCAAGAGGACAAGGAGACGGTGGAGCTCGTCCTTTGAGAGTCCAGACCAAACTCGACTGGTTACCAGATGTCTAGAGAACAATAGAACGGGGGTCTCTCGGGGGAGACCCTGGGGCCCTGCACATAGTACTGCAAGAGTCTGTGACTCAGGTCAAAGCCTATGTAGCGCTCTCAATACCTTTCTCTTGGCGTCTTGTAAATAGTACATAAAAACAAAAAGGGAAGGTCATAATAAAATTCCAAGTACGTTCATCGCAGGACCGTCTGTATTGGGTGTGACGGTCTAAAGCACGGCGTCTTATAGCGGCAAAGTGTTGGTAGACCTAACAAAAAGATTTGACCAAGAGGTAGGGAAAAATGTGACCGTCTCTACGTGAAGCAGACGTGCTATAAACCCCCAGGGAACAGGTCTCACAGTTTGAGAAACACTTCAACAACAACATGTCACATCGAACTTAAAATAACATCTAACATCTAACAAATGTTCAACATCTAACATCTAAACACTAACAATAACAAATGTTCAACATCTAACGTATATCAACATCTAACATTTAATATAGAAGAACATCTAACATGCAATAATAGAAACATCAACTTATGACTTATATCTGATCAGATAACAACATCTAACATCTAATAACATAACACCTAGAAAGTAAATGTTCAAACACATATCACACTATAAATGTAATGTTCAACCCTATCTAATGTATAACAACATGTAACATGTAAATTAAATATCTAACATCTGATAACAAAAGTATAACATATAACATGTCATAAAGACAAAGGCTAACAAGAGATAGGACAGAAGGCGCGCCCTAAGAGAAGTAGCAGAGGGGAACCAACAAGAAGGCTGGTTCCGACTTTCTATAGGAAATACTCGGGGTTTTAAACACTTTCTTACGTAATTATCATGGTCACGTGGTCTCGTTAAGTGGTACACAAAATAATCCTCATCGCTTATCGCCTACACCTACCCTTCAAAAAAGTCTCAACGCGATTGGTCGGCAGACACCCACCCACTGATGCTAACGCTCAACTAACGACTATTTCCTGTTGAACTTTATGCGGATTGGTCAAGTCAGGTTGCTAGGCTCCGCCTCGTTCCTCCTGCGATTATTTTTTTTTTTTAACTCAACCAGCGATCAAACCTGACTTGACCAATCCGCATAAAGTTCAACTGGAATTAGTCATTAGATGTACAGTAGCATCAATGGGGTGGGTGTCCGTCTTGCACGCGGCACAAGTGAGTTGTTCTTGGTTCCATCTCTCGCTCAATCCTCCACCCCCTCCTTGGTGTGCCCCCCCCCCCCACCACCACCAGGCTACAATGTTCCTTTACTCCAACTTTCAATGTGGGTTGTTGACATTGAATAGATTGTCCCTCATCCCTCCAAGTTAGACTTGTATTTGTTTCTTTTGTCTGTCTTTGTGTCTGTGCATATTTGAAAGATGTACTTGTACCTACTGATTAAAATTGAAAGAAAAACATAAAACTTGCCATGTAAATGTTTAAACTATATAAAAACAATTTTGTAAACCAATAGAATCAAATCAATCTGTATTCAGTTATGTATAATGTGGGCCGGGGGACACAAGGCTGGATCCAAACTGGACATTGGACAACGATGTTGTGTTTGTCTTCTTCAGTGTGCAAGTAACATGAGCAGAACTCAGCTGTTGAGAATGTTCCAAACATTTCCTTGACCTCAATTGCAGATTGCTAAGTTTTTTATCTTACAGTTACAGGTCTTTGTCTCCTTGACCTACAAGACTAGATCTCTATATTGTATTCTTAATCATTATTTTTATTACTTCCATGCATTGTTCGGAGTCATTGATTAGTAGTCTTTGGAGTTATTGACTTTTAGTCCTTGATCCTTAGTACTTGATCTTCGTCCTTGATCATTTCACTTTGATCTTTTGCACTCGATACTTAATCCCTTGATCATTTCACTTTGATCTTTTGCACTCGATACTTAATCCCTTGATCATTTCACTTTGATCTTTTGCACTCGATACTTAATCCCTTGATCATTTCACTTTGATCTTTATTACTAAACCTTTAGTAAGTCTACTTGATCCTTATTCCTTGATCTTTAGTTCTTGAACGATAGGCCTTTATCCATTGCACGTAGTCTCTAGTACTTTGCATTTAGTCATTGATCTTAGCACATAATCTTTAGCACGAGTAATCTTTAGTTCTTAATCTTTATTATTTGGTATATGATCTTTAGTTTTTTTATTTTAGCATATGATATTTAGTCTTTGGTCTTTAGCAAGTGATCTATAGTTCTTGATCTTCATTTCTTGATCATTAGTACGTGATCTTTAGTTCGTAACCTTTAAAAATTGATCTTTAGCACGTTATATTTAGATTTTGATTTTTAATTAGTGATATTTAGTTCTTGATCTTTAGTTCTTGATTGATCTTTAGTTTTTTTTTTTACCTTTGATTCTTGACATTTAGAACGCAATTTTTAATTTTTTAGTTCTACATCTATAGTAAGTGATCTTTAGTTATTCATTTTTAATACATTATCTTTAGATCTTGATCTATAGTACGTGACCTTAGTTCGTGATCTTTAGTATTGATCGTTAGTACCTCATCATAAGTACTTGTTCTTTAGTAAGTGATCTTCAGTTCTTAATCTTTGGAGCGTGATCTTCAGCTCTTTAATGCATGATCTTTAGTTATTGATCTATAATACTTGATCCTTAAATTTTCTTAAGTAAAGTTCCCCTGTCACACCATGCGATCTATGAAGCCTAAGATATTTTTTAATTCTTATTACATGATCGTTAGTTCTTATCTTTCATCCTTGGTCTCCTTGCTCTTGT